>PVIR01003766.1:17500-85343 GCA_004026965.1 Petromus typicus | reverse complement strand
AATCCCAGCACTCGGGAGGCAGAGGCAGGAGGATTGCTGTGATGTGAGTTGGAGGCTGAGCTCAGGGCCAGCCTGAACCACAAAGCGAGACCCTGTCTCAAAAAAAAAAAAAAAAAATTATAGTCAGTGGAAGTTATTAAAGAGAAAACATGAAAATAAATACAGTGCGCAGAAGTGAAAGATGGGTAATGTGGGGAAAGGGCAAATAAACATGCATAAGTTAGATCAAATGCACAAGTTATTATAATTTATTCATTAAATCCAGCAGGAGAGAACAACACTCTCAGAAACACCCAACAGAGGGCTAAACTTCCAGGACATTCTTCTTCCTTGGCAGAGTTTCAAAGCTCAGTGAGCAAGGTCCCAGAGTGCTCTTCATTGGCCTTACAGCAATCCAGGCCTTTCCTTTTGCCGAGAGGGAGTTACATGGTTTGCTCAGACAGTAGTTCACAGGGCCTCTTCTTACAGTGAGCCCCTGCAGGGAGCCCCAGGACTTAGCACTTCTGGGTCACGAGACCAAAACTCTAAGTTGTAAGTGGCTGGGTGACCTTAAGTAAGACCTTCTGACTTCCTGGGTTCTAACTCTTTTAATACCAGCGAAAATGTCCACTCTGGACATGCTTATCTCACAGGTCGGTGGTAAAGAGTAAAATAAAATCCATGAAAACACTTTGGAAAAGGTAAATAAAGCACAAGTGCCTGACGCTACATGACACAATGAAGTTAAATTCCTCACATGAAGGTTTCTCTTTTTCCTCTTCTCTATTCTCACACAGCTTCTCAGCCCTTTCCTGAAACCCCTCTCTGGTTGGCACTAGTGTCCCAACGTGAACTACCACTACCCAGTGGACAGGGTGGCCACTAAGCTTTGAGGTTATTTAACCTTTTAATTAGCCTCTCAGGCTAACCTTTTAATTCTTTTAAGTTATCAATCTGGGAAACTTGCAAGAACTTACAAGAGCACCTGAGGTCTCAGCATTGGTCAATGTAAGGCCCCGCACCAATGGGGAAGGCCTCCTGTGCCTACCCCACAGCTATGTGACTAGGGTGCCTGCAGGAAGTAAGGCTGGCCGGTCCCTACTGGGCAGGATGGGTGAAGGAGCTTCCATCAGAAGAGGGACACCAAGCCAGGTGTAGTTGTACATGCTTGCAATGCAGTACTGTGGGAGGCTGAAGCAAAAAGCCTGCAAGTCAAAGCCTGGCCTTGGCACCTTAGCAAGACTTTGCCTTACAAAAACCCCAACCAACTATATTTTTTAAAAAAAGGAAAAGAAAGGAAAAAAGGAAGAAAGATGCTGCCAAGGTAATTAGCCTAAGAAATACAAGAGCTGGGAAGACCAAGGGGCTCACAAGTAGGCCTGGGATTTGGAAACATCTCCACAGGTAGTTTGTGTCAGGTAAAGAGCCTGTGTTGAACACAGTAACCTGTAACTGTAACTGTACTAAGTCACTTAAGCTTCGGCCACAGCTCTGTGTGACAGCACCTGCATTTCCTTCTTTTCATATGCAGTCACAGTAAGCAATGCAGAGCCCGAGTGGCTTAGCCGGGTATAGACTCTGGCTCCAGGGTCCATGCCCTTTGCCACGATCCACTACTACCTTTCATGAGCCTGGGAAAAGTGAGACAGAGCAGGAAGGGCCAGTTCCACAAAGCCTAGATTCCTTCCAGGCAAAGGACTGAGACGTGGGAGGAAATTCAGCTTTGACAACTTTGTGTGGTTTACAGCCTGCTCTACAGTCTCATGGCTGAAAGATACCCATTCTGTACCAGGACCTTTAACCTTGCCCCTGTTAAGCCCCATGCTCTCAGGTGCTGCCAGGTCTGGAGGAGACCGTGGCAGGCTGATGTAGACTAGAACACTGGAGAAAAGCAGCAAGACTCTGACAAACATCCCCTGGATTCAGGCTCCATCTTAAAAGGAAGTGTTTCCCTTTCAGAAGCATACAGACTATGGCATCGGATCTGCTCTGAAATCTACACACCTGACTGATGCGAGCTTAGCAGGCTGAGATGGAGCAACAAATCTCCAGTCCGTGGCTGAGAACACAGTGCTACCTGACTGACCTGTTGGCCTACACCCCATACTGTTTTGGGGAGGTTCAGGTGCCCTCAAAGCAAAGGATCACGGTCCGCTGGTGACTTGCCTCAGCCTTGACATCTGCCGATCTGACACACGCATCAGAGCCCCGTCGCGGCTGGGAGCCACACAGGTGTAAGGAGCAATGCTCACTGTGGAAGTCAACAGTCACAGTCTGCACCTCCTTCCAATGAACTGCTCAGCATCATGGCTAACACTGCATTCCCCCCAAACCAGAAACTCCAGTTATCTGCTGTCAATCTTCTCCCTTCTGTCCCTCCAGCCTGACTACGCTTTTAATGTCTGTAAGATCTGTGCTGGTGACGTATTTTTCCTTCTTGATATAGTGACATTTATTTTTTTCCTTATTGATACTAACCAGGAGTTTCTCAATTTTGTTAATTTTTTTTTCAAAGAATTTTTGGTTATTCATTTTTTTCTCTTGTTTGTATTCCACATCAATTACTTCAGCAGTAATTTCTCTATTATTCCCCTTAGTCTTAGTTCACTTGTGGTCTTCTTTTCCTAGCTTCCCACGGGGGAATTCTGAGTGGTTGTAGACCTTCCTTCCATTCTAATATAAGTATTCCTCTGCTAATTTCTCTTTTTGCATTACTGTTGCTGCCTCCTACAGATTTGGGTATGTTTCATTTTTAATATTATTTGGAATAAAATTTTTTCAGATATCTTTTGTGATTTTTACCCTATTGATTATCTGGAAACATACTATTTAGTTTCCAAATACTTGGAAAATTCCTGTGTATTTCATTGTTACTGACTTTTAAAAAACTTTGAGCTTGACAATCCAGCTCACTTTATCCCAGAATGCCCTTTGGCTTAGGCCTGAATCAGACCGTAAGCTTGGTGAGGATCAGGGCCATGTTCATTACATAATGCTGCGTCTCCAGCGATTAGCTGAGTGACTGCACCACAGTATGTGCTCAATAAATACTTGTCCAATGGATTGCCGGTGTCTTTCCGGATATTTCCTAAAGCCAAACTCAGGTCCGATTCATTACAGCAGGGTCTTGGGCACAGAAGGAGTTTCATTGTCATTCTGGGCTGATACATTCTGGAGGCTTTTGCTAACGGACATCTCTGTGATAGCTCAATAAGGAAAATCCTAGTCTTTCATATAACACTTCTGGGAATGAATGATGGGCTCTTGGTTTAAAGGATATCATACATGAAGTCACACATCACTTTATAATAGGGACATGTTCTGAGATGTATATTATAGCTGATTGAGATGTGTGAATGTCACAGAGTGCATGTGGACTCTATGATTCATTGGATGAATAGAGTGCATGATTCTCTATGGCCTCTGTGATTCATTCACTCCTTGTAGTTTCTTGATACAAGCAAGAGATGTTATAAACAAAAGTGGAATATGGCATATTGTTTTATAGTATAGTTTGTTCAAGTTATGAGTACACTGTCAATAATGATAGAAGGTATAGTATAGTAAATGCATACCATGGATTTATCATGATCAAATACTATGTACTGCACATAATTTTGCTGTATGCTTATATAACTAGCTACATAAATATGTTTATGCAGCAGCACCACAAATACGTGAGCAATGTGTTGTGCTGTGGTGCAATGATGTCACTACATAATAGGAAACTTTAGTGCCATTATAATGTTGAGACCACCATCACGTGTGTGGCTCACTGTTGAAGGAAACATCATTATATGATCCATGACTACACGTAATAGTAGACATCAGAAGGGAAAAAGTACCTCCTGGTGAAATAATATGTTTCTGTTGCCAACTGATGATATTCACCCAGCTGTCCCCTTTCCATTCCTGGCATGAAAAGCAGAACTGCATTTAAATTTTTTCAATAATTTCCTATATTTTCACGGTGTTTTCCAGTCTCTAATACTTCTTGCTTGCTTACTTGTGGATTGATTTGCTTTGTGTCTCAACATATTTGTGGTTTTTGTTGATTTCCTCAAATTCATGTTGAAAGTGGATAGGAGTCACTTATGTGATCCATCAAAGAGGTTTTCAATAAAATTCTGCTGAACAGGATTGTTATCATCCCATTTAGGAGTTAATGAGAAGCTTCATCTTCTGGCAGTTGTGGGGAAAAAATGGGAACTTTTCCTGTGTGCTTGGGAATGTGACCAGCCCGTGGGACAGAGGTGGGGCTGAGGGCAGGAGTCAGCTGCCCGGTCTCCACCTAGGGAAAGCATGCTGAGAGCCCTGGTCTGGGCTCAGTTAATTGGTTTCAGAGCTTCTTCTCCCTGGAAAGAATATATGTCTTCCCTGCAGCCATTTATGAAGGTTGAAAGGCCCTCCTAGGAGAGGAGATGAGCAGGTTGGGGAGTAGGAAGAATCCTGCACGCTGAGAGCCCTGATGGCTGAAGTCAGGCTGGCCCCAGAGGAGACCCAAGTGAGATTCAGGGGAAAGCTGAGGGCAGCAGCTGCTGAGAGCAGTGCATAGCAAGGCTGCGCTGCAGCTTTGAAAGATACAGTCTGACCAAGGGAAAAGGACACCCAGGAATGCAAGTTCAGGACAGAATGGAGGAGTGTCAGCAAAAGAAGCTGAAAACAAGGACAGTCCCTAGCAGGACATGGCCTGAGCCGAATCCATGTGAGAGGGAACAAATGCCCAGGCTTTCTCAGGAGCATGCAGAGTACTCCAGGCCAGACTGCTGCACGCTGGTGGGCGCCAATGGACAGGCACAAGGAAGAGCCAGTTTGAGAAGCCCGACCCATCTGGTCCTCGGGCACACGGTACCCAGGACTTCTCAGCAAGGGGAGCTGGGCATGGCGGCTCATGAAGAGACCACTGTGTTCTCAGAGCAGCAGGCTGTGGCCTGGATGCAATGGAGGCCTGACACTCAAGCGTGCACTCCTTCCCAGTACAATGGCGGCCTGCGGACTGGGTTAGCAGCAGCTCTGGGGAGAGACAGTGTCCACTTCAGGAACGAGCTGCTTTGAGCAAGCGGAGTTTGTCCAGACCATCAGATCTGAGGACACTCTCCCTTCTAAACCCTCCACCATGGCTTCCCCTGCAGCCCATCAGCACCACAGCTCTCCATTTCCCTCAACAAGCACCGGGGCTCCTGCTCATCCCCTATTTTAACGGTTAAAGACACGCACACCAAATGCTTCCTAATTACTACTTTCATGGCAGATGCAGTCATTTCCTTGGATTTCACTGCCATTAGTTTTCCTCACCGATTTATCCTTAGCTACTCTCCTTGAATCTTGCTCGCCTCCCCTGAGCCCTTCCTCCTCGCTCCTCACGGCTTGTCAGCACGCCTCCAGTCCCCAGGAGAGATGGAAAGCCTTGTAGAGCCCACTGCGCAAACACACATTCCTATTCATTTATCACATTTAGCATGCGCACTTCCACTCTCATCAAAACCGGCCCCAGCTCGCTAACTCATTTCCCTCTCCCAATTACAAATTAGTCCATTAGGCTGTCTGCAGTAGGCCCTCTGTTGCATCTTGGTAATGGCTTCTGAGATTTCCATCATAATCGTAATGGCTCCCTATGCAGCCATGAGGGCAGATGGAGGCCGCTAGTGGGTAATGAGCTATCACGCTACCAAAGGGCACAGCCCTGGGCTCATTATTTAGCCTTGGCTGTTTTGTGAAAACAACAAGAAAGGTAAAATGCTGAAGGGAACACTTTAGCATATTAAATTAACACTTCTTGAAAATTCTCTCTGTAAACATGCCATATTTTCCCTTTATGCAGCATCCCCAGTGCCAGGCATAGTAGGGAGGGTTGGCTGGGGGTGAGGGAGCAGAGGGAAAGTAGGGGGATGGGGGAGAAATGAGACAGGAAAAGGAGGACAAAATATGTCACTCAGGAACATTTCCCAACAGGCTGGAAAAGGCCTCCCGAGCAGCCGATGTCCTCTCACGCACGTGCAAACCCACCTCTCACCCCCAAAACACAGAGGGACTGTCACCAACAGCCCGACTCGCTTAATGAGGCTGTCTCTTAAAACTAGATCATTGCACGCCCACAGTGGGAAATGACGCCAGGCCTAGGCCAGGTCCTCTACTGCAGTGCATGATGCTCTTCAGTGCACGTTTGAAGAGAAAATACAGCAACAATAAAACCACACAGATAATCTCAGAACCAGAAGAATCACCACCACCAGTGAGATACTGGTATTCATTGCATGCCAACAATTCCAAACACTTACTACGCAGCTAACTTTGGCCTGCCACAGTGCTCAGCACTGACACATTTAATTCATTTAGCTTTCACCAAGTCCCTAGTGAACAGCATTTACTGATGAGAAAAGCAAAGATTAGCAAGGTTGGATAACTTGCCAAGGGCACAAAGGACAAGACCTGAGCCCTGTTAGCATGGCTGCAGAGCCCACACTCGGCCCGTGTGTCCCGCTGAACTGAATGCATCCTCTTGGGGTTCTGGGGTAGCGCCCTTCTTTCCTTCTCCAGTTGCTCTCTAAGCTCCAGGGCACTAGCATCATCCCCGCCAAGCTCTAGCACACTTGTAGGAAGGTTCACTGGGCAAAGGCAGACTTCTGATTTAATGGCATTTTTGTTGAGATGTTATCAGTTATGGCAACTACACTCTGGTATGGCAAATTAGGTGCCAGGCTTTCCCTGAATGGAAAGAAAGGGCAACTCACTGTGCCACTATGAGGGCCATGTGACAGAAACATATGGAGTCTTCTAAAGGGAGCCAATCCAGGCTGAGGATGAGCCCCACGGTGTGAGGATGGACGAAGTGGAAGTGTTTCTATCGACATGTACAGGCGAAATAGTCACAAAATGAACCTTCTGAAAAGTCTTTTGTCTCTGCTTTCAAGATCCTAAATCCTTCTTAAAAACGGCCAAGGTGATCCCAACCAATCCAGCGCAGTTGTGCGTGGTCCCCTACCACACTGCTTCCCTCTGAAGGGCAGGCAGGATTTTTATTTCTCCTCCCCTGCAGCTCCGCAAGGACATTGGGAGCCCAGCAGGGAGGGGCACCGAGGGAACCATTCTCCCCGGGGAACAGAAGAGGCAGGACACCCGCCTTGTCTAAGCAGAGGGTGAGGACCGAATTTGCTTCCCAAGTGGGGCTACTCCCAGCACCTCCCAGATTCCCAAACACCTCAGCAGCCCCGGAAGCTGCAGCTGCACTTCCACCAAATTGCCGATCCTTCTCTGATAACAGAACGCAGGTGGGTTTGGAAAAGTCCAACCTGTGGGAGCGGAAATGCCCCAGGTCCTGAGTTCAGAATGGGTCTGGGTCTGAAGCACAGAGGGAGGCCAGTCAACTTTGCTAGGCTGCAAGATACAAATTTATGGGCTGTTTTTGTTAAATTCCGATATGGATTTTTGAAAATGAAAAGGATGGATGGTTAGAAGGCAGCAAGATGTTTAATCAATGTCATAAAATATAACATTCATTGGGCTTCTAAAATGAAATTAATAATCTGTGTAGAAGTATCATTAGGAGATAAGTGACAATTCAGGCTTTGATTTGTAACTTGCAACAAATCTTACTTCCATATAATTCAAGCATTTTTAGGGATATTCATCTTTATTAAAATATACCGAGCCTTTGCCCCTCTGCTTCACAATCACGCCTCTCTTTCCCTCCGGGGCAGATCACTAAATAAAAAAGGATACATTATCACAGACATGCTTTAAATTAATGAAGACAGAAATATCATATTTAAATTAAATCAGGATTTCTCACTTCCTGCTTATCAAGGGAACTTAGCTATCTTTAATAAGTTTTTCCCCTTTCTCTTTTTATTTGAGACACTAGGCTTGAGCCGGCTCTGTCTGAGCTGATGAGACATCTTACTTTTACTCCAAGGGCTAAAGCAAGGGAAAGAGTGCAATGCCGTTCTTCTACATAAATCCCGGGACCATAAAATAATGTTTTAGAGCTGAAAGGGACCTTAAAGTCACACAGCCATAACTCTTCATTTTACAGATGATGAAACTGTGACCACGGAGAGACACCCCAATGACAAGCCAGACAGTGGGCCTGGCTAGGAATTCGGCTTGTTTGCTCCTCTACTCCAATAAGTCATGGCTTCCCTTTGTCTTGATAATCAACATGAAATGGGAAAAACGTAAGCTCAACTCTAACAAATCAAAGTCGTGAGCATTCAGAGTCTTTTAAATTTTCTTTTGTTTCAGTTGAGTTTATTCTGGAAGAGGGAAATACAGGAGTGTGGCTATCTGGCAATAAGGAGTGATAAGACTTCATAATTCATTTGTGTCATGTTCAGAGGTAGAACACGGTGTAAATCTAATTAAATAGCTGTCTGCATCTCTTGAATGTATGTAGGAAGGTCTAAGGATGGGGTAAACAGTAAAACACTGTCACAAGCTATCAAAGAGTGAACAGGCTGGCTACAAAGCTCTGAAATTTAGGGTCACAGAAGGGATGTTCCGAGTCCCTCTACACTTCGGTTCCTAATCCTCTCTATGTCCTCCCCACCCACACGTGTGAAGGGGGTATAGGGACTTCATATAAAAAGTATTCACTTAAAAAACAGAACAACATTTCAGATGCCTGTTCATCTAGAATATATAAAGGGCTTAAAAAAAATCAATCCACCCAAATTTAAAGACCCAATTCAAAAATGGACATCTGAAATGAACAGACACTTTTCAGGGGAAGAAGTAAGAGCAGCTAAGAAGCATATGAAGAAATGTTCAATATCACTGGTCATTCAAAAGATGCAGATGAAAACAACATTAAGATTTCATCTCACTTCACAAAGAATGGCTGCCATCTCAGAATTAGCCAGCAACAAATGTTGGTGAGGCTGTGGAGAAGAAGGAACCCTTCTCCACTGTTGGTGGAAATGTAGACTCATACAACCCCTGTGGGGATCAGTCTGGAGATTCTTCAAAAAGCTAGGATTGAAGGTCCCATTTGACCTGGCCATCACTCTGCTAGGTATATACACAAAAGAATTAAAAGATTCATATCACAGTGACATATGTGCACCCATGTTTATAGCAGCTCAGTTTGTGATTGCTAAATCTTGGAAACAACCCAAATGTCCATCAACTAGAGACTGGATAAAAAAGTTGTGGTTCTTCTACAGAATGGAGTACTACTCTGCCATAAAAATGATAAGTTTGAATCATTTATACTTAAATGGACATACCTTGAGGACATCCTCATAAGGGAAATAAATAGGTCACAGATGTGCAAATATTGTATCTTTTCTCTGGTATGAGAAAATAAAGATGTAAATGAGTTCTGGAATGTATGTTATATATTGTAAAATAGAAAATACTCAAAGTGAAATGGGGTAAAGGGGGAAAATAATGAGATTATAACAGAAAAGAAAGGAAAAAAATTTACATATATAGGGGAGGGGTGGTAGGATGGGTAGGGGTATGGGAAAAAATGAGAATTAAGTTTTGTCATATACTGGCACAAATTCTCATTGTTGAGTGCAATCATGATGTATTTGTAATGTACCAATAAAGATTTCAATAAAAAAAATAGAACAACAAAAGACATACCCCTAATGAAGAGTTTCAACTATGCAACTATTTCCCTTATGCAAATAAAACTACTAATTCCACAATTACCTACCTACTTCCTTACCTATGTAGCTCCTGCCTTATCACAAGTACAAGATTAAATAAAAAAAACCAAAAAACGGAGCAGGAATGGGAATACAGGAGAGTGCTCCTGCCTCTCATTGAAGAAGTCCATTCTCAAGGGTAAAACTTCATTTAGGACTTGGGTAGACTTCGGGATAAACATCCAATACAGAGTCCAGAAAGGCGACGATGAGGTTTTACCTCCCACCCCCAGATGTACTGATTCCTTATTTAAAACAGCTTAGCACATTACAACCCATGTAGAATCAGGACCTATGCTTCAGCCACCACTCCACACAAAGAGAAAGTGATCCAGTATGATAGCAAATGTCCCAAAAGTCCAGGAATTCCCTTCAGGCTATTTGAACACATGCAACTACTTTTTATGGGTTCAAGTACACCAGTGTGATTCTCATTTGTATTCATTCTCTCAATCCTTTTCCTTTTTCTTCCTTCCAGTTCCTTTCTCTTCCATGACCTTTCAGATAATTGCCCTTAACTAGACTCTTGCCCCTCTTCAGCCTGTGATGGGGGCTAATCAGATGCGGACGTCACAGGATACTGGAGGAAGAGAAGGGCCCCAGAGGTGGTGGGTAGGATGACCGGAGACTTATCTTAGATAAATGGTCTCAGTGAGTCCCTGTGCCCTTCCAGCTCCGTCCTCTAGGGATATAGGGAGGAATGCTTGATGTGACTCACTGAGCACTTCTTCCTAAACCCTGGAAAATTTCATTACAATCATTTATCTTCAAAGAAATCAAAATGCACCCTATTCCCACCTCCCCTGAAAAGGTTAGGTCTTTTGCTCAAGCCTACGGACTTTAACCTCATAAATATTCCCAGCTATAAGATCTTATTAAGAAGGTATGTCTCCCAGGAGCATAAAACCATCAAGCTGTAAATTTTATTTAATTTCCCATGAGATCTTATGGCCTCATACATATAATTAGAGTGCAGTATAGAGCACTTTTTTGTGTTTTGTCAATAAATCACCAGGGAACAATCAACGTTTAAGAGGACAAGCTTTAATGATTTTTCAGACCCCTAAGCAATCGTGCCTCCACAATGGCAAGCCAGTCTTTAACCTCATCTAACTAGAACTGTGGACTGTGGTGTCAGATAGGACCCCAAACACTTAATCCTATTAGACTCCCCAGCCCAGACAATCATGGCAGGATACCCAGGGGACGTATTGATTTTGATGTGGCCAACAGAGAAGACAAGCCAACTCACTGACAGTGCCTTATTAAGTGTTTACAAATTAAATATGTGCAGGTCTGCGATAGCCCCGCTCAGTTACCAGGCCAGAGTGAGGGATGTGAATAGGACCCGAAGGGAAGGAGCTTAGTTGATGGAGCATGCGCAGTGTGGGAGGAAGATGGGCAGGACCAACCCCTTGACTTCCGCCTCAGCTTTTCCAGAAAGTCAGGCTGCTGTTTCCGAAATTCCATAAAGAACATTTGCCTTGTTGTTGAGTCTGCTGTGAGCACAGACTCTTAATGTGGCATTTATTCGCGTTGGCAACGGGTGTTCAATGAAAGCATGAACTTCTGCCTCCCTTGCTTAGAGCTCCAGAAGAATCTAGTTCCTCTGGGTTTCTCCCTAGACTGTGTTTGCAAAGCAAATCTGCAATCTGGCTTCTGTTTTTGCCTGATAGCTGCACTACATGAACTGCTTTCCTCATGTCCCTCCCTTGCTAAAAATTATTTGAAAGTAGCCAGGCAGTGAATCCTTACTACAGTGCACCCTGCACATGCCCTTCAGGATGTATTCCAACATGATGTCTGACTCTCACCAAACTCGCCTCCTGCTGTCACACGTGTGTGGTTCCGGCACCGGGCCTGCTCGCACTTCGACTGTGCTGAGTCCCCAGAGCTTCTACTACTCAAACTTCCCTTCTTTCCTACCCAGGTGCCACAATATGGACCCCACACAGGCACAGGTTACAGACTGGCTCACTGATTCCTTGACCAGCTGCTAACTGGATATAAGAATCATCTTGGCAGGTACTCTGATCAACCACATCATCCAGACAGGCTCGGGAAATGAAGGTGAAATGTGGTCTAGGAAGGCTCTGCTTCTGGAGAGGATCAGTTTTTTTTTTTTTACCAAAAATGGCACTGGGATCAGGAATAGGAGACCCTCGGGGATTTGTTCTGGGACTTCATGATCTGTCAAAGCAAATACCCAAGGACACAGCTACATAGCTTGGCAGAGGCATATGTCTTATTATGTTATTAGCTTTTTTTTCCTGCACTATTTCTGCTTCAACATTCCGAATAACCCTTAAAAGGGTACTCGGACTGAGCCACACATGCAGACTTAAGAGTACCTGGCTAGGCCTAACCCAGCATAAACTCCTGATTCTAAACCACTCACACATGCATATGTGTGCATACGAGAGAGAGAATGGGGGAGAGAGAGAAGAGAGAGAGAGACAGAGACAGAGAGACAGAAAGTAAAAGAGATAATCTATCTGTTCCACTTCTTTTCTTGATCTCACTTGAGAGAAATCCATCCCAACAGCACCTTGGAGGCAGGCTAAAGACAACTGTAGTAAGAAAAAGATCTTTCAACATAATCTGGCCTGTTGTCTGGATGAAAATCCAGTATCTTTTTCAAATATTCAGTCAACCACACCATCCATGACCTCAGATGTACCAATATGCTTTTTTTTTTTGAGAATAATCAGTACTTAGCACAATGCCCAGCACACAGAAGTTCTCAAAAAATGTAGCCTGTTTTGGTCATCCTCCTTATCAACCTATCTGTTGTGCTGACCTTTCATGTTCTTATGCTAAAGTCTCTTTAGAGCCTGGGTTTTCTAACATGAGCTCTAAAAAACTGATTCAGGGTTAGCACAGTAGTGAAGCAAAGCTCCAGGCATGCAATCCCTCATCTCTGTCTTACATATTAGGCGTTCATTCCATGTTGGATATAAATTGAGAGAGAGTTCAGGAGGCAAAAATAATTTGAAAATCAATGCCCTGGACTAAGTCTCTAGTCTTTTGCTTCATTTTTTCAAATACTAAATGACCAGGGAGTTACATGGTGACTCTGGCTGGTGAACTGGAAATCCATCTGCACTACAGAAAGGTATCCAGCACATTGTTAGGAATTTCCACTCCCTACGCCCGCAGTGCACAGGCCTCTCGTGGAAGGCAATGTGGCCCTGCCGGCTCTGGAGGCGGCATGTGTAGGACAAGCATCAGTGCCGTTGGGAGGAAGTGACAGTGCTCGCTGTCCTTAAGAGAAACTTCATGGCTCTGGGTGCCCCTGAAGGGTCAGAGGCGGTGCTGGGCTTCAGAATCAAGCTCCATAAAACAAATGGCTGCAAATGGCCTTTTCCCATTCTTGCAATGCCATGATTCATAAAACCCTCTAAGGGGATTTTTATGGCTTTATATTAATGTTCATTTAGGAAAGAAGTGAAAAGGGCATCGTCAAGATTTTAAAAAATCATTAAAAAAGGTCCTCACTTGGGTTAATAGTAATACCTTACCTCGAAAAATGCACAGATATACCATAAAAATTGTTCTAAGATACTATTTTTTCCATCATTTTTTATATGGCTTCCTTTTTCTCTACACTTAACTACTGAGATTTTTAAAAAAGGAGACTGGGTAATAAAATTTTCTCTTCATTTTCATCTTAATTCAATAAACATTAATCAAGTATTTATAATAGTATGCCAATTGCTGCGTTAAGGGGCTGGTGACATGATATCTAATTTCCATTTTCAAGGAGGTCCAAGTTTGTAAATTCATTTAAAATACAGCTAAAAGTCATAATACCTGTGTACATGTGCAATAATTTATGACGATCCTCTCTGTATTGACTTTCACATGATCCAAGGGTTTTAAAGCCAGTTTGCTAATTAAAAACTAGAGCAATGGTAAAAACAAAGCAAAGTCAAAGCAGAAGGAACGAATGGAAGGGAGGGCAAGGTGGACAATGTGGCCCTCTTTGTGCTTGAGGATGGAGTGAACAACTCTCGAGAACCTTACAAAGCAGTGGTGGTTGGAAAGGGAAGGAAAGGGCCAGTGACAGTGTGGCCTTAGCTCCATATGTAGGAGGGAAAGGACCAATGGGGCTGAGTGCGCTGAATACATTGAACACGAAGGGTAGGGGAGCCTCTTCTGGGTAACGGTTTGTTGAAAAGGCTCCCGCAAGCAAGGCAGGGAGGGACTTGTCATGCATTATTGATGGATGAGTTTTATCCCCGCGCGTCCGATGTTATCCTCAACAGGAAACGCATCTGTCAAGAAGACGTCTGGATGGGAGCCTCCTGTCCGGAGAGCAGTTCTGCTTGTGCGGTGTCAGAATGAAGACTGTATTGGAGGCATGCACACAGAAATTTGGCAGCGGCTGTTTTTGCATGGAAAAATTATAAGTGATCTTTATTTTCTTCTACTTACCGTTATTTTTTGATATTGAACATATCTTACTCTTATAATAGAAAAGCAATACCTGTTATTTTTCAAAAAGGTTCCAACCAGAAGAACAGAACACAAAAGAAGAAAAAAGGAAGTAGGATTGGGTCCACAGAGGAGTCCAAGTCCCTTTCAGATGACAGCCACCCTTCTCATACCCTCGGTCAGCTGCTGTGGACAGTCACAGGAAGGCCCTCCTCTGTGGGCCTGGCAGTGCCACACTTGCGACATGTGAAGGGTCACAGCTAAGTTGCATGGATCCTCAGGCTGCGAGGTAGCAGCTGTGGGACACTCCTCACTGCTAACCTGGGCCGAGTCTACCCAGTAGCCTGTCGAAAGGACAAAGTTCTTCCCCAGGATGACCCAGGACCTTTGGAAGGTAAGAGGGCGAATGTTTATTTGTCACTTTTCTGTTATTTCTGAGGTTGAAAAAGGAGTAAGTGTATAGATTCCCAGTATGCACTAAGTTGAGTGGCCCTTAATCATATCATTTGACAATCAAAAACTCTCCCAAGTCCTTTAAGTATGTTAATGATCCAAAATTTAATCTATATTCTTATCTGGCTTGCACAAACCTATAAATAGGCTCATCTAGGGGTAATTGCTGTTATAAATTAATTATGGAGTGTCACCCGGATCAGGTATGTGCCAGTGGAGCAAGGGAGGGCACCTGGCCACTGGGCAGAGGGCGGTTCTGAAAGAACCCTCTGTGCAGAGTTCACAGCCTCTGGCCAGCTGCCACCGGCTTCTGTGGAGTTCAACCTTGAGGCAGACAAGACACTCTGAATAGTTTTCACCCAAGAAATGCAGAGAGGCTGGAAAAGTGACTTCCAGAGACCCCTCTCTGGTTGGCTTTGTGCCTTTGTCTTCCCAAGACTTCCCACTTCCCCCCACCCCATACAGGCCCTACCAGGAAAGGCAGGCAGATTTTCTCTAAATGAGAAGACAGACACTTGTAGTTCACCTACACTGGCTGTGGCACTGTGCCCTCATGGATCCCCCTCTTGGTGACTGAAAACTATGGTTGGAAAAGGAAGAGATGAGTAACCTTCTGAGTTACTTGCCATTTGGAAGGAAAGTTTGCCAGCCTGAAGTTGTCCAAGGGTGTGAAGACATGAAAGTAAAACCGTACTTAGTGACATCTACCCAAAGCAGCACATCCTACCGAACTTACAGGAAACCCAGCAAGGCCTGACATCACCACTGAAAGAAGGGCAAGGGTGTTTCAGCTGTAAATTGCTCCTCTTTGGGAAGAGTTCTGGGGTTTCCAGCTCCACACACTAAATCAAGCTCCCTGGCTCAGGAAGGGATATAACAATGTACACACAACAGCCACAGTTTCCTGAGTGCTACTAGGTGCTATGCTTCTACACTTTCTGTCTATGTTCATTAGAGTAACTTTTTTGAGCTTGTTAATGTCAAGCTTATTTTTCCAAAGGGAAAACAGGTTCCTCCTGGCAGCAGCTTGCTGAACACTACAAAGCTTTTTCCCCCAGTGGCAAAGACACAACCCGCGTTTGATACCACAGAAGTAAGCTTTTATCCATCGTAATACAGGTATATATTGTAGTTTGAGCACCTTGTAAGCTTAGAGTCTAAAGGGTCTGTGCAGTCAGAACATGCCTACTCAACCCTAACATGAACTTTTATGTTATTATAGAAAAATACCCACACAGGGTAGCTCCAATGTACTTTTCTATGGGGTAGATGCCTTTCCACAACTCCTCTGATCCAAATATCAAGATTTTATCCCCGCTAAAAAGACAGTCTCTGATCTTGCTGTAATGGTGGTTGGCAATACAGCCAACTTTCCTTAGTATGTGTCCAAGGTAGACAGCAAGTAGGAGGAAAGAGAATGGCAGGAGCTCCAAAATCCCACACAGTGTGAGCCTCACATCAAGCTTTTTGCCTCTTGGTACTTTGTTTGGAACCATTTCCTTGAACAAGTCATTTATTCTTTCTCCAAAAAAGAGATGCGAGACTAAGAATGGCTAGTGCTGTCTACTAGATAGAGTTGTTATGGGGATGGGGAAAAACACAGAAATACCAAAGATAACAAAATGAAGTAAAAAAAAAAATGAAGTATCATCATGAGCATAGTCTCCAGTGCTTATTCTTCTTTTGGCACAGATCCTATGTGAAAATGGATTATTAACTTCTGTTCATGTGGCTTTTTTATCCTCATTTAGAGTATAAATTCCTTGAGGGGAGGGTACCTCATTTACATTGCCTGTATCCCGTTGAAGCACCCAGCATTACAATTTATTAACTAACAGCATATTCCTTTTCCAATGGAATTAATAATCTATAATTGAGCACCAGTGTATGTGAGGTACTGTAGGGAAAATTAATAAAATTTATAAGAGCTTGATTGCTGTAGGGGAAATAATCAAGTTGAAATGTAGTCCCAGCCACTTAGATGGAGCTAGGAACACTGGAGCTGAAATCACTAACTAGAAATACAACCAGTTAATAGCAAGCGTGGGAAAGGTAGGTGTGGAGAAAATGCTGAGAGGTAATGGGGAAAGACAATCACTTCTCACTTAGGGAAACTTCACTGTACAAAAAGATCCTGACTATGAGGATGCTAAGGGTTGGATGTGATTTCTTTCACAGACATTTTTAAACCAGTTCCCTTTCTCCTCAGATGAAAAAGTCCATACATGGAGGCTGTACAAGGTTTGCCTGCCTGGGAACATGTGATTCAAGTGCTTGGAAAATAGCGTGGACAGAGGCCCTCTGGGATCAGTGCTCACCGCTTACATCTTCATCAAGAAAACAGCAAACAAATAACAATGACAACAGAAAACAGAAATAAAGGTTCCTGCCCCATCCTCTACGAAGTTGATTCTTGGAATCACTAAAGGTACAGGCAGGCCTCTGGGCCTCTCCGAAGAAATCTGAGCCAAAGCTACACCAATGCAAAGGAAAACATCTCGTTTCCTGAACAACAGCTTCCGTCATCGAGTACTTTAGGGTCTGTTTCCTGGTTCCTCATAGAGGGCCCTAATTAAATGGTTTCCCTGCATGAGTTCTTGCATCTCTGGAGACTCTTTGGCTGAGAGGGAATATAACTGAACACTATAAAATTATGATCATGAACAAGGGTTTAAACTACACTGCCCACCCTGAACTGTTCTTCCTTTAAACACAACGAATAAATATGGTACATTAGAGTTTTATATGCCTCTGGGTGGTTATACTTTCAGATTCCTTATCTCAAAAGGTAAGAAGGCTAGAACTGTAAAAGACGTTCAAGAGCCACACTTGGAAGAGATGTGCAGCAGGCTCTAAATGCTAAGCAAGATGTTTTGGGGAGTAATAGGAAGAGTGATTTACAAAGACAGAACTCACGCTGGGGGACCCTGGGTTTCCATGAGGAAGCCTCCAGCCTGACCGCGGGCCCCAGGAGGCTGGGCTAAGTGACACAGGGGCAAGGACACAGGCACAGAGAGCAGGTGGAGGCAGCCCTGGGGGGGAGCCACAATGAAAGCGAGTAAACTTTATCCTGTGAGTCAGATTACCTAATTACATGTTGCCCTCTGTGAGAATTCTTTGGCCCACAGCCTTTAGATCAGCCTGATTTAAATGCTTCAGCCTGTTCTCCAGTGCACCATTTGTAATTAAAGGAGCTTTTGAGGGGGTTGGAGTGTCCCCTGAAGCCAGTTTGGTCTGTGGTAGATGATTCCTGAGGGATTACTGAGGATAAGGTGAATCTACGGGCAAATGCTGTACTTTGGGCTACAAAGTTGAGTAGGTTTTTAGCACATGAAAAATCCCTGGCCTCCATCAGACTTGGAGAAGCAAGTATGATTTTATCCAGAAAACTAGCAGATCTCCTAGAAATGTGGGCCTTGGTAAAATGGAGACCTCAATGTTGAGATGCACAACTGTAGTTAACACCTCAGACCCCGCACGGCTGACAGGCTGGAAATGGGCATACCCAGTATGTTCCATGCTCTTCTGTGGAGAGGAGAGCCCAGCCTACAAAGCCTCACTGTGGGGCTTCCATCCTGATGAAGTAGAAACTTAGTACCTCTGAGCACAGAGCTTGCCGGGTTGTGACGAGGAAGGGTAAGCCTGCCAAGTCTGTGTGGCTCTTATTTATGAAGGCATTTAGGGGCCACGCCGACCCCACAGAATGTTAGGGGGTGGGCACGTTCTTCAGTGAGTCAGATTCATGCCTTTCATTAAAATCAAAGGCCAAATCCCTTTGTCATGAGAGCCTGGGCCTGGGGATCTCAAAACTGGAGTCAAGCTGGAATTGGTCCACAGACCAACTCACGGAGTCTGTAGAGACTGACCAAACTAGTACTTTGTACTGACCTGGTGAGAAATGGCTGCTCATAAACAGAGCAGGATTTGCTAACTATGCAGGTTCTTTGCCAAGCCATTACGGCTTATTTAAAACAGACTAACATTTACTCTGGTTACATGCTGAAATTCATAAAACTTTCGAACATGTTAGGTTAGTCTTATAAAACTGGAATGTATGTGTCCAGTACATTTTAAAGCCTTTCAAATATTAAGCATTTCACACAAGCTGTGAAAAACACTCTCTCCCCTCCCCCGTCCTTCCTGTCTTCCCTACTTCAGCGTCAAATGTTATTCAGGGATAATGAAAAACAGAGAAGTCTCTGCCTGAATAACTAGGTTGTCTAACTGCATTACAGCGAAATGAAAGATCAGACTGCGATTGGAAAGAGCCAACTTAACAGCTCTGGAGCCTCGGGAAGGACATACATCTTGTAGCCAGCGAAGTGCACTGATGCAGCTCTCGTGATACCTGATTCAGCGCCACCGCACCGGCGATGGGAATTCAATTTCTCTCCACCAAGCTCCACAAGGATGGCATTCAACAAGAGGGGTTAAACTTAACATGAAAGAAGGATCTGAGGCCTTCTCTGTGACGTCTAATCCAATCAGAGATGACAGAGTGTTAAGAACAGGAGCTGGCCAGACCTCAAAAATGAATGCTTTTCTGCAAATATTCCTGTATGTACTTATGAAGATATTGCCCTAAAAATGCACATGAATGTGCTGAAATCTTGATTATGGAGAAGTTCCTAACTCTTTTCAAACAAAAACTCTCCTCACTGTAGTTGCAGTGTTCTTATCTCCATTAGCCGACACATTCTTAATGGCTGGAGATTATTTTAAAGAATGCTGTTGTATACTTACATATGAATACTACATCCACAATCCTCTGATTCTCCTTGTCAGTTCACCTAGCAATGGGAAAACTCATTGCAGGAGATGTTTCTTCGCATGTTTTTCTGTTTTACATTTTAGCTTCTGAAGAAGCAAAAACAGGTACACCAGCCTCACAAAGCAAAACACCAACCAACAGGACTGCTGATCCATAAACCAGATATGGCTAAGTGTTCAGATTGGGGTCTTCTCAGGTCAATCACAGCCATCCTGTCTATGAGCCTCTCGAGAATGTGATCAGGGAGTGATGTGGCACCTTTCAGTCCACGAGGGCTATGGCAGAGGATCCCAGGACCAAGACTAGCATGATGACCACTGGCTTCTGTTTTCTCTAATTTTGTTTAGTGGAGTCCCTTGGAATAGCTGACACCTCACAGAAATTGGGAGAAAAGGGCTGATTCTAAGGCTTCTTTTCCTAGAACATAAGCCACTGTGTCCAAGGCCACATGTATAACTGAATAGGCAGGACAGGCACCCTTAGCTGGCCTCTCTGCCTTGGCCCCTGCTATGCCCTGTCCTCCCGATTTAGGTTGCTCCAGCTCCTCTGGCTGCTCAAGATCCCTCCACATGATGCGTGTGCATGGCTCCTCAAGACTCCCTCTGTATTTTGGCTGCAATCTCATCACTGTCCATATCTCTCTCCAACTACATCACACATATAGCCACTACATCTACCTGTCACCTTCTTTAGTCTTGGCTCAAATGTCACCTTCTTGGTGTGGCCTTCCTTGAACTTGTTTAAAGTCACATCTCTCCCCTATTTACCATCCTGCAATTTTCCTCTCTGTACGGTATCATGGCCTACTTATTACTAATTGGTCTACTTATTTAAATATTTTTGTCTGTCCCTCCCTTCTAGGAGCTCTCTAACGGTAATGCCTGTAATGCCTGGCACAGCAGAGCACGGTGGTGGACATCTGTCACCCCAGCACTCTGGGCACCTGAGACAGGAGGATGGCAAGTTCAAGTCCAGCCTGGGTAACTTAGTAAGACCCTGCCTCAAAATAAAACATATAAAAAGGGCTGGGGACATAGGTCCAAGGCTCAAGGTTCAATTCCCAACACACATGAAACCCTATAAAACAATAGTGCCTGACATTGGGTAGGCATGCAGAAGACATTTTTTAAAAAAGAAAGAATGAGTTAAAATTAAAGAGGTTCATAAAATAATTTTGGGTATTTGGATGCCAAACTGAAAATTCTGCTACATCTCTCGGAGTCTTGCTGTATGTAAGAATGACACACCTGCTCTTTTAATGTTGTCAGCAGCGTCGGAGAAGGAAACCAAGTCCTTGATTTGATTCTGGCCATGTACTTCCCTTCTTCTCCACTCTCCTACCCCCAGCCCATTTGAGATGCCTTTCCCCTTTTTTTCTTTTCAAAGAACAGCACTCAGAAAGTCAGAAATGTGCATGAAAGAATGGCCATGTTTTGTTGATTATAGCCATAAACCCCAGAAACAGTATATCCAACAAGGGACTTACTCAAATACCATTTGAATTGGAGCCTCTTTCTTCAAGAACCCTTCTTTCAGCAGCCTTTGTACAGTGAAATAGACATATCCAGTGGGCTGCTGGGTTAATTACAGCTCTGCATAACTCTAACTGTCCCGGGGGAAGGGCCTGCCTCGCCTCGCCTGTTTAAAGGTGTCACTTGCTTGACTTCCTCCTTGATCTCCTTATATTATTTCCAGCCTGCCCTTCCTTCCCCAAGAACGATTCCCTGTAAAGATATCCAGGAAATTCATAGCTGAAACACGCTGCTGGGGGTCAGATCCCCACGGCTTCTATTGCTGACACAGACTACTATGCAGTGCCGTTTGTTGTTGGTTTGGCTGGAGGGTAAAAAAAATGGGGACAAAGAGGAGAACCAGCCCAGATGTTGCCATTCCCTTTGGGGCTCGAGGTAAAGGTTATAGCTATAACCCAGAGGCTTCTCCTTCCCTGCCTTTTTATCCTCACGATTCTCTCCCCCCTCCGCCTCCTTTCCCACTTTCAGACTCTGCACTGTGTCTGCTTTCTGGTGGGAATCTTTCCATATCATCCTCAAAGCTTGTCTAAATCCAATCTGCATACTTCTGTGAAACACCACATGTTGGGATGGCCCAGTCTATAGTGGGCTCAGACTGTGGACTCTAAGAGGTATGTTTTTTATGTGGAAGAGAAATCTATGCAGTACTAACTGCTGTGGACAAATTTAATCCTCCACCAAGCAGGTTTCCAAACGTCTGAATCCCGTGATCACTTAGGAGACATTCCTGCTTGCTTCTGCCACATCTCTGGCTTTGAGATTTCACAGTCGAGTCTAGGAGGCCAGACGCTACAACTGGTTCTCTGCTGTGTAGAGCTGGCAGCGACCAGCGCAATAAGAAGCTGAGGATATGGAGAAGCTTTGTCCGCCATTAGGTCCTTAGCCTAATAGATTTCAGAGACCCAGAAGGGAGGAGGTATAAAACCCTTTCCCATTGGCCACTGTAAACACCATTAGACGTGGAGTGTTACTTCATTTCTTCAAGGAAATAACCCTGTTTCTAAAGTCAGGGTGAATCTTGACTGGCATTTCTAGGTCACTTGTTATATGACATGTGTCTTAGACAGTTCTTGAGGATCCAACCATTACATTCCCCTATGCTGCTTTTCAGGAATTCTCAACAAATGTGGAGCAGGTCTTTTATGGCCTATATGGTGAAAATCTTCCAGTGACTTCTCTTCCTTACCACACTGAAACCCCCACCATGGTTGGCAAGAACTCCCCACGGTCTCTCCTTGGTTACCCTTTCACCTCACCTCCTCTCCCTCTCGCTCTCACTTACACCTATCTCTCTCCTGGGTGACAATACACCACACACATTTGTCCTCAAAGCTTCTGGCCCTGCTGTTCTCTCTGCCAGCTGTGATTTTACCCTCAGATTTTGGGGTGACTCCTTGCCTCTCTTTATTCAGGTCTCCCTCCAAGTGCTTCTTCCTTAGAGATGCTATCCCACATTTCTCTATAAAAAGTAACACCCTTGCCTTGCTCTTTATTTCTTTAGCATTTTTAAAATCCATATTCTTTACTATTATCTGCCACTGTACACAGATTCCACATGCCTTTGTTTATTGCTCACTATCCTGAGTGGGAGAATCTAGCGGTTCTTGGAAGGAGTAAGACTGGCATATATTAAATACTCAAAAGGTTGTTATGCACATGTCTTCTTTTCTTTTTAAATTCTGATTTTTGCCTGCTAAAGAGATCTGTTTTCCTCACAATTTTCTGCCTTTCGAAAATCTGCTGTACAATAATGAAATAATTACCCTAATGATTGATAAATATTCTTTGTAGAGTAGAGCTGCAATGCAGAGCCGTACAGTGGACACCAACTCAGTTCAATGCATTCAGAAACACATGAGGGCTTCCCACTCAGGCCCCAAAAGACTGCGAGGAGGGTGCAAAGCTGCTCTGTCCACTTGCTGCATCAGCCAGGTCTGAAGCGTCTTGGTGAGCACACCCTACAATTCCTGCTTTCTCCTCACCAACCTTCTCTGTGCTGATTGGGCCCGCGGTCCTGCTGAGCTCCTACAGAGACTGGCCTGTGGCTGCAGCATACTCCTTCCTCTTTAAAAAACCAGAGCTTTCCAGCCTCTCTCCTGTTACCAGACTTTCTCTAGTACCTCTAGCAGAGCTTTCGATGATTTCAGCTGTAAGACCACTCAGTTTGTAGGGAGGTAACGTGTCCGGGTCAGAAACCTGAACTCATTTAAATCTTCAAGTTAGTCTCTTTACTGATCTTGGATCTAAATTCTTAGCCAAGGAAATTGTACACTATCCATCTAAAGAGCATTTTTTACAGACAGGAAAAAAAATGAAGGTGGAAGAGGAAGTGAACAGCTCCGCTTCCTTGGGGTCTTGCATCAACATCACACCATTTGTCTTCCTCTTTTTTCATGGTCTTAATGAGAACATACCAAACCAAAACTAAAAGAGAAGTTCTAAACTTGCTTATCTTTAGGATCTTTGCGAGCTCTGGTCAGTGGATGCAATGCTTACAGTCTGGTCAGTTCAGTTTATCCTCACTAACAACCAACTGTTTCTTATGAACTCACCTGTGGCCACATAAAAGTACCATCATCTCCCCTCACAGGGGCAGTTGCTGGGTCAAAATGACCTCACCAGGACTTCTGAGGCCTCTTGAGTTACTTCTACCTTCAGTTTTAAGTTCCAGAATCTTATAGTGCACACCAGATATGGGCTCAACTTCCGTATCTGAACATGGAGTGATGGCTTTCTCCACTGACATTTCACCAAGCGATTCATTTTTGGAATAATTGCTTTTTGCAAGCAATTTAACCTTGCTTCTTATAAATAGCTTTAGCAGATGGAATATCCATAATCCAAGTCAAGAATACATCAGAAGCTCTGGCTTTGGACAGCAGTCCCTCCAGCAGGTGGGGTTGAGGATAACCTCAGACTTCAAAGTCTGGTCTGATAGCTATCTATTTAAGATTGTGATAATTTGAGGATTAATCTTACTGGGAGTCAATTTTCTCACATATCAAATGGGGATAATAAAAATATCCATGGCTCAATAGATTATGAAAGGTTTAACGAAGTAATAAAAGAATCCCCTCAAATTTGCTGGACATGGTCACACATGCCTGTGATCCCATCACCTGGGGAGGCTGAGGCATGAGAATCACAAGTTTGAACCCAACCTGAGGAATTCAGTAACTCAGTGAAACCTTGTCTCAAAAAAGAAGTTAGGGATGCACTTCAGTGCCAAGGCTCTGGATTTAATCTTCAATACCACAAAAATAACAATGAAAGAACAAATAAAACCCTCAAAAAGCAAGCCAAACACCAAAATCAATAAATATATTGACTGATACAAAGGGAGTCTTCTAGAGATGCTAGTTACATTTTTTGCATCTCCAAAAATGCCAGTTTCTCTTGCAACTGATCCTCATCTCCACACAATACTCTCCTTTCCAATAGTACCTCTCATCCCATCAACCATGGGGCCATGCAGGGCATTGCAATTCACTCAGCCAGGGCCTGATAAAGGATTTGTGGAGCCTGAAGCTCACACACTGGTAGAGAAAGGCTTGTTTAGATTAGCTCAATACCTAAGTGAGTGCGAAGTAGGAACATGGCATTGGCAGGGTTGTGGCAAGTGAAGGGCTTTGAAGCTTAGACATCTGTCCATGTTAAGTGCCCCTCTTTGGACACTGTGCTGATGTTGGGTGTGGCATCAGAATTAGAGGCTGTGAAAGGTCAGATTTTTAACTCCATCCCGCTACAGTCTGTAATTCTTTTCTGCAAAATGAAGCTGACCACATCTTATTTAGTTTCCACAGCTCACCTACAAAGTAGGTAATTGTTTCACATTCTCTACTGTATCACGCTTATTTATCTCCAAGATGAATTTAATGCCTTTTCTTGCCTCAACCCCACACTGGCTACTGTGAGTCTGTGTCACTGCTTAGTGGGACAACAGGCTCCTGGCTGTTGCCATTTACTCTGACCTCTCACCGTCCATCCTCTGCATGAACACCAGTCATTTTTTTCAGTGACAAACCTGCTGAAGGCTATTCCTATTTTAAATACTCAAGTGGCAACTGGTCTTTTCAGGATTGCAACTGCTCACACACACAAACACACACACACAGAGTTGTCTGTTAATATGGCTTTGCTACACACTATTTTTTTAAAAATCTGTTTTTTGTTTACTAGGTATTAGAGACTTTTTTTACTTTTAGTTTTTTTGAGACAGGGACTTTCCTTGTAGTTCAGGCTGGCCTCGAGCTCACTATGTAGCTCAGGCCAGCCTCAAAATCCCAGCAAACCTCCTGCCTCTGCCTGCTGAGTGCTGGGAATACAAGTGTGAGTCATGGCTGCCATGAGAGATTTTAAAACTGTGAAAAAAGCTGGGTGTGGTGGTGCATGCCTGTAATCTCAATACTTGGGAGGCTGAAGCTGCAGTATCACAGCGAGTTTGAAGCCAGCCTGGACTATGTAGTGAGTTTGAAAGAGCATTTTTACAGACAGGAATCCCAAAAAAACCATTTGCGGCAGGCCTCCTGCAGGTGCGCTGCACTCTTCCTTCTCAGCCTCTCTCAGTTTGGAGTTCGGAGCCTTCTCTTTGTGCTGATTCTGAGCGTTTCCCTGGTTTACTGCAACACTCAACAGATTTCTCCAGAAGATGAGGGCTGAATATTCTCCTCCTTTCATTCCTCTGTTCTCCCATTATTTCTTCATTGTCCTGGTGTAATCACTGGCAATTACCAACAAATTACCACCAATTACCATCAGCCCATTGACTCAAAGAGGCCAGGTTTTAGTGACTTAAGAAGTAAAGAAGAAATTACCCCAGCGTTTTACTGGTCACATTTCTCCAGCTTCTGGCCAACGTGAAGGAATTTAATACACTAGGTTGCCTGTCTTAGACTGTGTGTGCTTGAAGCCCAATTTCTCACTGGCAAATCAGAGGTTCTATCCCCAACAGAAAGAAAGGCCTCAGGAAGTTGTTAGCAGCCAGAAGAGGTGCCCAGAGGCTTGAGCCTTTCCTGGTTCCTGAATTGTGTCACCTTAAACGTCCAGGAACACAGCAGGCTCCTTTTCTCTGGAGTAGGCCGGGGCAGATCATTCCCTCGGGGCAAGTCCTCCCACTGCTGGGCTCACACTGAGGTGGGAGGTGGGGAAGACTGCGAGAAGGAGACATCACTTGGAGACTAAAAGTCAGTCGTAGACAGGCTGGATGGCAGTCTTGATTTTTTTTTTCTTTTCTGCCTTTCTCCCTAGATTTCTGCTTTTAAAATAGGAAACAGAAGGAACTAAGAGGCTATAAATGAGAAGAAAGATGACGGAGGAGGAAGGGAGAGATGATGAAGAAGGCAAAATGCCCAAGGGTTGCAAAGGAGCAGGACCCTCCCCACAGCGGAGACAACCTCTAGACAGCCAAGCACACGTTTAAGTCTCCATTTTGGCAGCCACGACCCTGCCAAGTGCACTAACCTACACCTGCCCAGCCTAGCCCACCTACTCCAGGTCCCCACAGGTGCATTCCTTCTCCATACAACGCTGCACAGTACTCTGCCCTGCCCTGCAGTATCTTTCTCTGGCATTTTCCATCATCAGCTCATCCTTCCACCCTCAATCCATGCCATTTCCTGTCTGGGACCCTTTTCCTTGCCTCTCACCAGCTCTCTCTCTCTCTGCTTCTTATTAGAGAATGAAGCCTCCAGGAGAATGACAGGACCAGCGTTGGGACCTTGGGCGAGTCACCTACATACACTGGGCTTCCCTGACCATGCAGGAATAAGAAAATGACACGGACTCCCCCACCATGTTGCAGAGATTAAAAACACTGATCTGTGTGAAGTGCTTCGCAGAGTTTGGCCTACAGTGAGTGCTCAATAAATGCGATTTCTTCAGACTGTTTATCTCACATTCTAGCTCTTGATAGTATGTTCTGTTGAGCAACTCTAGTTCACAAATGTCTCCTCTGATTCCTACACCAGACTGGACATTCTTAGAGGATGGCTGTCAGGACTAAAACTTACTTAAAGTTCTCCAAAGCTATGCACATAGTAGGGAATCGACAAAAAGCAATGCTGTTGAGGAACTGCTAGGCTCTAGGCAGCACAACAGGTAACAGAAACAGAAGGAGGCTGCGAAGAGGTTGTGCAGAGGTCACAGGGACTATGTGAGGAGGCCGGTATTTCCTGAACTGACTGCTCCCTGCCCGCTTTCCAATCCTTTGAGAAGATGTTGGTGGGATGCTTCCACCTGTACTGAGCAGAGCTACAGATTTGTTGAACATTGTGTTCTGATTAAAAATTAATAGCTACTTTTGACCCACATGGATTAATTTCACTTTCTCCACGTATCCTCTTAATTGACAAACTACCATTAGGTGAAAGAACCAATTAAACAGAGCAAACCGCTCCCTCTGCCAGGCTTCATCCTCCTCCCTCCCTCTCCATGTTGTCCTGCCCGAGTGTTTTAATAGATTATTTCCACACTAGCACAGTGAGATTAATTACTTAGCAAACACCCAAGAACAAAGGTGGGAGGTGTGCTCCACGTGGGTGCAGGGTGTGCTGAACACACGGAAGGGCAGTGGGTGAAGACTTGGCAAAGTGGGGAAAGACGAGAGATCCATTCCAAGGCCTCCGAAGGTTGACAGTGTAATTCGTGTCAATTAATTGGCGCTCTCATGCTTACTAGTCATCAGAGGCCACTCAGTGTGCTGCTGTATCAGAGTCTGGCAGTATTTCTCGATAAGCTCCCTGGAATGTGCTGGCAAGGTTATCCTAATAACCAGCTGGACAAAGTCCACTCGTTGTCCATTGCGACTCTACTGCTTTCAAAGGGTCATGGGGCTCCCTCTTGCACTGAAGCTAGTATGTTAGAGAGGAAGATTGTGCAACCAGGTGCCATAGACAAAAATAAACCCAGGCAAGAATTGAAGAGTACATTCTGCTGTGCTTCTCTACAGGTTTGCAGGTCTTACTGCTCAGTGTTTCTGTCTTCCACTTTAAGGCTCTACCAAAGTGAGTGAAGGAAAAACTCAGAAATTGTAACTAGGGACAGATTCTGAAACAGGAAATGTTCACACCTGAACAACCTTTCATCTGGAGACCTGGGGACCAACAGCTTTCTAATCTGAAACCAACTAAACTGTCAATTTAAAATTTAGGGTCAGGTAGGTGGAGACCCAAGTGACAGACAATTGATTCTGTTTGCTCCAGATGATTGGTTTTTTGGTTTTTTTGTTTTTTGAGACAGGGTCTCACTTTGTTGTTTAGGCTGGCCCTAAGCTCAGCCTCAAACTGACATCACAGCAATCCTCCTGCCTCTGCTTCCCAAGTGCTGGGATTACAGGCGAGAGCCACCATGCCCGGCACTGTGGTATGTGGTACTGGTTGCTGCTGGGTGTGAGTCTCCATGCTCAGTATTGTATGTGGTTATCGGGGGATCGAACCTGGGCCCTTACGCTTGGTGAGACAGGCGCAAGAACCACTGAGCTAAATCTCCGGCCCAGATGATTGTTTTTAATGGCAAGATCCAACGGTGACTTAAAAGACCTGCCAAACAGCCCACAGGTGCACATCAGCACAACAATAATGCTTAGGTGGAAGCATAGACAATGATATTAAAATATCCAGAAGCAACCTTAGAATCTAGAAGCAACTACTTGGTTAGTTTCTTCATCCGATATATTATTATAAAAACTCCAAACACAGAATAATGAAAAGACTTTTTTGCTGAATACCCACATACCTACACCGACATTAGCCTTGTCCTTTACTTGCTTTATCATGCATTTCTTCCATCCAGGGAGTTCACTGCCTATTCATCAATTCATCTTTTATTTGCTTTTTCAATCAGAAACACCACAAACAAAACCAGCCTCTTTAAAAACTATTTACATAACACATCCTCAACTGTAGTCTTATAAGAAAGGTTAATATATGAAAAAGATCCAAAATTAACCTCCTCTGGTTGATGCCAGGTCAGGGTAGGGCCTTGGTGTCCTGGTGACCCAGCCCCCCTCCACCCACCCCAGTTGCTAGGGAGGACCTGAAGTGGTGGAGAACTCTGCTCCTGGCAACTGGGCCACTGGGACCCAGGAATGGAATGACCCCATCCTACAACATCCTCCAGTAACTCATTTCACTAGGTCTCAGTTTCCTTGGCTTAAAGAAGAGATGATAATTACACAAAACAACGCAAGCAGTGAACTCGTAGCACAGAGTAAGTGAACGCTCTTTGCATGTACGCTGTTACCTCGATCATTATTAGTATTACCAATGTTGTCGTTACTACCTCGGTGCCTCAGAGAGACTAAAGTACAGCCTCAAATATAATGTGCAGGTGAGAGGGAAATGGCAGGAAGCCTGGGGTGGAAATGTAGGGACTCAAACCTAAGGCTGAGTCCATAGTTAACCTTCAGTAACTTAGCTGGGCTCACAGTGGTACATAATTGAGAAAAAATCCCTATGTCCTCCTTCTCCCAAAGGGCTAGTTTAAAGATTAAAACAGAGGCGAAGTATAAACATTCTGGGAGCAAATTTCTGCAGCGATTCCAGGCGTTCCTGTTGTGATTATTAAAGGTGTTGCTTTAAGAACTGACAGCCTGTGACAGCTACTGTACAGTGGGGAACATGACTTCCTTTTATCAGACTTTATGCTACATGAGCTGTTCAGAGTAACTTCTCAACCCTCTTGTATACTGTCATAATCTTCTAAGAAAATCTCATCATCTTGCTTCTCCATGAAACCAAAGCTAGACAAACTAAATCAATCAAAACTGAACTAATCCAGTGGATATTTAGGTCCTTTATGGCCTGACATTGAAGTGCATCCCTGGACTTACCCAAACCCAGGGCCCACTACCAGTAGGGTGTACCAATCCCCCACTTCTTCTTGGGTACAACACCGCCCCGTCTGTGCCTTCACAGAGCAGAAAAACACAGGACTGACTGGCCACCAGCTGGGCACTGTGTGAGCATCTGTGTATTTTTTCTCACAGGAAGACACTGTGGTGTGGACAACTCAAGCCACATTTTCCAGACAGGGAAACAGAGGCACAGTTAGCTGAAGTAAATGCAGCTAGGAATTCTGGCTGGTGTTAGTAGGCATTAGCAGTCTCATTCTAGCCATGTGGCTCTGCAGCCAAACTGGCCCCTTTTCAGGACCAGGCTACCCTGTTCAGGCTACTAGTCTTGCGCTGTGGCTTGCAATGTGGTTTTGAGGCTCACTAACTGGGGACAATTTCATCATCTGTACAATGTGAAAGTAATGTTTCCACCTCTCCTGGCTGTGGGATGCTTCCATGGGCCAACCCCGAACATCTGCGAGGCTGCCTGGTCAGGTCCGTCTCCCACGCTTCCTGTAGATTTTACTTTTCTCTCACACAGACGCACTCATGGTCATGGAACTCTGAGGGAGCATGGAGAGCTGGGGCTGATTTTGCTCTGAGAGCCATTAAGGCCTCTGCCACTCAGGCTGGCTCTGTTGTCCTTGGCTCAGTTGGCAATCTTACTGAACCTGCCAAGTGCGGCTCATCCACCATGCACCCAAAGGACACCCCCAGGACCAAATTCCAATCCCTAGCCTATCACCCCCCTGCTGCAAAGGAGCCTGGGGCACTGCTTTTATTACTTGGGTTGTGCAGGTAATTAGGCCCAGGTGATTGGGCTGTGTAGTTTGCAAAACAAACAGTGCCTTGTCTGAGTTTAGATTTAGGTTACATTCTGGAATGGTGCCCAAAAAGAAACTGAGAACACTGGTAAAGCATCTACTCTGGACACAGCCAGCCCAGAGCTCTGGAAAAGCCTGTGGCTTGCTTTGACCCCGAATGCTGCAGCTCAGCTGTTATACTGGGATGTGGGCTTGAGGTACTCAGAAGTCCACGGCTAGGCTAGGGAGTTTGCAGAGAAACGCACTAAGTTCTGTTGTGGCTTAAATCTAAAATGCATCCCAAAGCCTCACAGGTGGGGCTCTGTAGCAGACTTGTTAAGAAGTGGGGTCTGGTCAGGGGCCCTGGGTCACTATGGGCATGGCTGGGTCTCTCATCCTCCCCACCCTTGACCTTTCTCTCTGCTTCCTGTCCACCATGCCATCAGCAGTCTTCCTCCGCCATGCCCCCTGCCTTGCGGCTAGCTGACTACGACTGAAACTATGAAACTTCTAAAAGTGATCCAAAAGAATTCTCTCCTTTAATCTGTGGGTGTCGCATATGATGGCTGAGCGACAGGAAAATAAGTAAGACGGCGTGTTTCACCCTGAGTTGAACATGCCCTTTTTGAGAACCAAATACGTTTCTTCTAGATGCTTATCTTGGATTCTTCCTAACCAAGAAAAAGTACATCCTGCCTCAGTGTTAGCAGACCTCATTTCCCCACCACTTATGGCCATGTAGGGACGAAACTTCAGAGTCCAGGGAGAGGAAGTAAAATCAGATGAGGGCAGAGCATCTGTTGTTCCTCACTTTTTGGTGTACAAAGGTTCTCAGCTCTCCCTCCTGCAGGGAGACCACAGAACCCGGCTACAGAACAGAGGGTCTCTCGTGCCTGTGCCCGATCCGGGCACTTCTCTAGAGGCCCATGTGGGGAGCAGCCACAGAGAGGACAGCAGCAGCACCACCCTCAGCCTCTCCCCACAGACTCAGAGTGGCTGGGACCGCTGTGCCCGCCCTAGCATCCAGATGCAGAGGCAGAGTTGTAAGCAGCTTCGTAATCAACTCCAGCCAGAAGATACAGCATATACTGCAAAGGAAATGGCTGTCTTGCATTTGGGGTTATTCCTAAGGTGGGGTCTCTGAAGAAAAATTCCTGAAAAAGAGTAAAGGAAGAAATTCCACCCCAACTGCCTGGAAATAACAACAGAGTCCCAGAAGGGAGGTGGGAGATACCTCCCTGCTTCTCTCACCCTAAAAAACAACTATTTCCTGCTTAAGGAGCAAAAAGAGAAGAGCAATTCACCTACTGACAAAGCCCGACCACTTGGCAGCAGTCCAACAATCTAAAGAGGAACCTTGAATTCTGAAAACATAATAGACAAGGGAGTCAGCTTAAGAAAAGATTTCATCTTTCAGCTAACAAGAGGCTGGGGTCATGAAGTAGGGTATTCTTTATACTTGAGAGACCACGCTAAAAATCTCAGAAATGTACCAGAAGGGGTGGGGCCCGGGGAGCCCAGCGCAATGTTCTTAGCATGTAATAGAGGTTGCAGTTTCAAGGAGGCTTATCATTTTTTCTGGCATCCTGACAGAAATGTGTAATATAGAAGTTTAGCAATGTGGGCAGGTGAAATTATATGAAGCAGAGGAAATCATTTCACTGTGAATTGGAGCGCTGCTGTGGGCCACTTCAGGAGCTGCGGCAGCCGGGGTGCCCCCAGCCCCTGGCAGCTCTGCAGAGGGTGGGCAGCCACAAAGAGGGGCTGCGACCTAGAAGTGCAGGGCTCCAGGGCCCTGTTTACTAAGTAACAGCCCTTGAAGGGGCCAAAACAAGACTGCGTAGGGCCCTGCGCTCTGCTTTCCTGTCTTGGCACCTGAGGGGGTGGCCTAAGGGTCCTTGAAAGTGGGGAGGACAAGCCAAGTCCAGGGGTGTTCCCTGGGCTGGGCCTACAGCTCACCACCTCTGTGCGCAGCAGGTAACAAGCGCCACTCCACACCACCAGCCTGGAGCTTCTAAAGGGACTTTTAATCATGACAGAAAAATTAAATTACATTCAGCAAAATCTGAGTTGCACATACATAACTGCAGCAAGGGTCTGTTTAAACCACGCATCTGCATGCCAGTGTACGAAGCGTCTGCATGGAAGAGACAGAGCATTTGGACAGCGCCGTGCCACAGTCCGTGACACGCGTCAGTCTTTCCACACTCGAGAACAGACTCGGCATCAGGGTCACTCTTCTCACCAGGAAGAGGACAAGCGGCCCTCTCTGCACAGTTTCTCATCTCTCCTGGTTATGAATAGAAGATGTTAAGACCATCTCCATGTGCTCCTGGGACTGAGCTCCCTTCCTCCTGAGGCCTGAGGGGCTGCGCCACCTGAGAGAACAGGAATCTAAGGTGTGACACAGAGGAGACAGAAATCCCCGTCAACTACTGGCCGTGTGTGCGCTGGACCGGCTGGGATTGAACCCAGGGCCTCATGTGTGACAAGCACCTACAGCAACCGACTGAACTTTTTAAAGCTACTTGACACCGCACAGGGCACACAGCATTTTGCTGCACTTAGTAAAACAATCCCAGGAAAAGGGTAAAACGATTCCATTTTGCAGATGAGAATAGGGAGGCCTACTCCCACAGCTGGCAGGCAGAAGCTCAGGCCTCGGGCTCTGGCGGTATCCACTGCGTCACGCTGCCTGGGATTAAGGAAAAAGGCCAAGTCCTCTCCCAGGCCGCGCGGTCCTCTCCCAGGCCGCGCGCGCACTCTGCACTCCACACCCGCTGCTGTGCACACGCAGGGCGCCTCCACAGGCGCCTTCATGGAGGCAGCATTTGAAGAAGATTGGAAACGCCAATAAGCACCAGCCTGGGGGCGGGGTGGGAGGAGACGGCGGCTTCTAGGCCTCCCCACAGGCCTTTCTGGCAGCGGGGCGTCTCGGCAGGGTTCTCCGGGCTGCAGCACCTAAGCAAATCACAAGTCACGCTCCAGAGCCCGCCGGCTGACATGTGCAGCCAGGTGAAACCAGGTTAAAAATCGACATCCAGGGTGTCTGTGATGGGGAGGAGAGGTCATTGAAGGGTGGCGGAGGGGTGTGTGTGTGTGTGTGTGTGTGTGTGTGTGTGTGTGTTCAAGAGCCAGGTTGTGTTCTCATCACCTGGGGGTGCGGTCGGGAAATCAAGCCATTGCTGGTGTCTCTGAACACTTTATAGTAAGTGGGCATTAATTAATGCTAAATGACAATAGAATTTCTCCCAAATCACACATGACGCTCACATTAAGAGCAAACACGTTCAGCTGGATAGATGTTATCTCAGTGAGTATCCCGAGAATTTAAACTGATTTGCCAAGGAGAAGTAAAGGCTGCTAAGTAAGAGTTCTCTCTAAAATGCGGGCAAGAGCATGTAGGGATGACTGTTAATTACAACAGCAATCTAGCCCTGGACCGTGGGGACCTCAGGTGAGGCTGGACCTGTGCTAAGTGGTCAGGGATGTGCTGCTGAGGCCAGCTCAGCTGTCAGTTCAGTGTTGGGCAGGAAATGCACACTGGTTTCAAAGTGATATGTTGTGCACAGTGCAAAAGCAGGTGCAAGAACATATTTTAGCTCACAGTGAGCTGCAGGGCAGAGAGGTGAAGCAGTTAGCTCTAAAGGTAAAGATATGGAAGCGTAGGGGAAGGGGTGAAGGACAAGACTCACAGGGCCAGAAAGTGACAAAGCTCTTACAAAATCATGTTTTCCTGAGTCAAACTTCATGTTTTTCCACTTCAGACTTGCAACTCTGCTAGGCGGGTTGTATAGTGGAAGCCCTATGGATGCTTCTGGAAATACAACTTCAGAATCAGAATCTTTGTGTGCAGTTCTCAGATCGACAGTGAGGGGAGATGGTGCGGAGGCCCTATGGTCCTATCTGTTCACCCGACCAGACGCCACATCCTTTCTGCTCCGCAGGCCAGGTCTTCTTCAGCTGGCTGCCAAGATCAGGCACAGATGCTGTGAACGTTTTCCTCTCCCTTCTTCAGTGCTTGCTATTGCTACCTGGAGAGTACAGGACCAAAGCCACCCTGAATGGAAGTCCAAGCTGGACCCCTGCCCATTGAGGCACTTCCTCCTACCCACCTTAGAGGTGAGAAATATGATAGAAATCTTACATCTGGATAAGAAGGGCTAGGTCAATATGTATTTTACATTTTGGATGTTTCTGCAGATTTCTGGATAACTGTACATACACGGTGAGTTATCTTGAGGACAGGACCCACATTTAGGCATGAAACTCATTTGTTTCATATCTACAAAGGTCTTTAGAGTTCTTTTCTTATGCTTGTGTTTTGACCATGACTTGTGACACGAGGTAGTTGTGGAACTTCCCACTTGTGGAGCCACATCTATGTTCAAAATGTTTCAGGCGTTGAAGGTTTTCAGATATAGAATTTTCAGGTAGAAATGCTCAGCCCGTAATTGCCTAGAACTCACCTGACATTCTCCATTTGCTACTGAAATTCCACCCAGAAGAATGTATCCAGAACAGTACCAGCACTAGCATACAAGGAATGCTCCTCATCAGAATTGAAACAGGACATGAACAACCAATTGCTACAGACCATATGAGTCTGTGTGGTGTGGGCGATTTAGGAGGGAAAGAGTGAAGAGCTGGTAGGGGAAGTGAGCTCTAATTCCGGTTCTAAGCCAGTGGGAATGACCTATGGCACGTGTGCAGAGCCCTGTCTGCTGGCACAAGAGCCAAGCAGCCCCGGCCGGCCCCAGCAGCATGCGTACCGCACGCAGAGAGGCAGTTTTGGCACTTTGTGAAACATAAATGGGTTTGGGGGTGCGGTTTAGACACTCGCCATCACTGTGCTAGGCTATGAGGCAGCAGACAGTGACCCCTTTAACAGCTGACATCTCAGGACGTTTTAGGGGTTCACAGTCCTGTAGTTTTCCAATCACCCTGGCCTTGAGACAAAAATTCTTAAGAAGTTTCCAGAGAGGATCAATGATTCGCTTAAGGTCACACCAGCATTTGGTTATGAACTTTGGGCTTTTGTCACTGCAGACTAAATCTTAGGCCACTGTGCTCACCAGTGGCTGCCTGAGATCAGCAGAGTTAGCACCTGAATGACAGGGTGGGGTGGTGTCAGCAGGGTGATGCAGCAGGGAAGGTGCCACAGAGAAGCTCAGGCAAGGGTTCGGACATTGTGGTCTGACCACTAGCCATTTCTGCCCCTTTGTTCTTGCTAATGGAACTCAAAGGCAATGCAACTGCCAACTCTCAGAGGCATGGAAATCCGGCCTTTCTCTTTTTTCCCAGGCACTTGCTTTTCCCTTTCCCTTGTTCTGTAAGAATGGGCTGTGCGAGGTAGAGAGATGTCAGGCCCTCAACCACCTGTCCTTGTTCTCCTTGGACGTGTTCTGTAAGGGCCTGCGGATGGTACCTCCCAAGGAAAAGTGGCCTTTGTAGTGTAGCTCACTTAAGCACGTCAAGTGAGGAGACTCTCATGGGTTATCTGGGAAGCCATGAAAGTTCCAGATGTCCCTAAAAGAGAGATGTAGAGAAGAGTCAGACACACAGAAAAGGGAGAGGCAGAGATCAGAGCGATGCAGCACACACAGGGAGGGGTGCTGGTGCCACAAGAGACCGGAAAAGGCGAGGAATGGATTATCCCGTCCAGTGTCCAGAGGAGTGTGGGTCCTTGACACTTTGATTTTGGCCCAGTGAAACTGACGTAGCTTCCACAACTGTGAGAAAATAAATTTTTGTTGTTTTAAGTCACTAAGTTTGTGCTAATTGTTATAGCCGCTGCAAGAAACTAACACATGGTCAGAGGAACCATTAGGAATTCTGTTACTACAGTGGAGCACAACATAAGCAGCATCTCCCCACAGTGCTCAGTAAGGGAGAACTCCAGAAAAGGCTCACATCCTTGTTCACAGCTGACCAGATAGATATTTTCCTCAGTGCTGAGTGAGTTGGCATGTACCTGTAATCTGAGCACACAAGTTTGAGCCTATACTGAGCAACTTAGTGAGACCTTGTCTAAAAACTAAAAATTAGAAAGAATTGGAGATGCAGGTCAATAGGAAGGCCCTGGGTTTATAAAGAGAGATTACTTTAACAGAAGGGATGCTTTCTGGGGCCCACAGACACTCTTCTGATACCATCCTTCCCCATCACATTTGTGCTCTTACAGACAGCACGCCTACCACCAAAACTGTCACGACTGTCACGCCTGTCTCGCTGGCAGCATAAATGGGAATGCTGTGCCCAAAGCCCACATCCTTGGGCAATGAGCGCCCCGGGGGAGGTTTCTCACAGTGCCTTCTGCCATAAGGCACACAGCACACGCCATGCACACTTGCTAGGACCAGCCAAAGCTACACCTCCTCAGCATGGACCCCATGAGAAGCATAAAGAGCACCTCCTGGGGCTGGGTGTCCAAAGCTGAGGTGGCAGCCATGGGGTGGGGGGTAGGGAGGAAAGAAGGACATAGAGCTTGCAGAAGGGATTTTAAAAAACCCTCACTGAATGGAGCTTAGCTCAGTCTGTAGAGCACACAGTCAACACGCGTTAGATCCTGGATTCAACCCCTAGTACCACAAAACAAACAGAACAAAACCCTTCAGAGCATGAAAGAGTCACCAATTCAACAGCATTTAAGTTAAGGCTCTGAAAAAGGAAAAGCAGGGGGAACTTGGTGACATCTTACAGACAACAAGGGCTGTCTGCGGTCAGTCTTCCTTCGGGTCCACTCCCTATGCTTTCCTGGGCACCTCCGGTCCCTCCAAAGCTTAGAGATTTCCTGTCAGCTCTCTGCTGGGTGCTTTCCAAATCTCACAGCTTGAGGGCACAGCCACGTCCCCAGCTTCTCTGATCCATGTCTGCGTCTTTAAGAGCCATTTCCTAAGAGGTCTGCTTCTGGGAGCTGATGCATGTGGCTGTAACAGATTAAGCAGCTAATGCATCTCAAGATCTTTTTAGAGGATAGAGTTGGGGACCAAGAGAGTTAGCAGTGTGAGACAGAAGGAAACCTGAATTTTTCAGAGTGCTCATTGTTTAGAACCATATCATTCTAGATGTTTATTTCTATATTTAAAAAAATAAAATAAACCACAGCATCTCGGGGGCATTCAAGGTTGCAGTCACACAGAAATCTTGCTGGAGCTGGACCTGGCTCTTGCACCTCTGCTTTTTCAGGCATCTTCTATACGTGATGCTCAGCGACCCCACACTGGGTCCATGGGGCCCACTGCAGCAAAGCCCTGCATGCTGTGACATGGCCTGCTGGGCTGCACAGCTGGATCCCTTTTCATAGCCAACAGGATGATTTGGCGAGTTTAAAGCATATGTTCTACCACTGGACAAACATCACCAGAACAACTACAAAGGGTAATGACCAATGATGAGGGCTAAAATTAATAGGTGAACTTTTTGGGAGAAACAGGTCCAGTAAAACTCTGGACTGTGAGTAATTGTGAGTGTTCTATAAGATGAGAAAACATTTCTAATACATTTTAATTTGATAAACAAGTGATGTTTTGCAGTAAAAGTAATAGGATGCCAAATGTCACATGATCACAACTGAGCCAATGGTTTCTCTCTCTCTCTCTCTCTGAGATTGTGGGTGCTATTCTCCCAAAAAGCAAGGGGTTATGGAAGATATTTCCTCTGCAGAGGAGAAGAAAAAAAGTGGAGAAATCCTTTACTTCAAATGAGGTTAAGGAGATACGTAAAATGTAGGAAACAAGCACAACATTTTATAGATAAAGCACTTGCCAAATAAGGCTGTAGCAATGTAAGTGACAGACCTGTTTAACAACAATGCAATACCACCACATTTCTACAAAATGCTCACAAGCAGCCAAATCAGGTATCGTTGGAAAGATTCCTTGTGAAAGCTGTGTGAAAAGAAAAAGATTCCACTGAGGCAATAGCAGTGATTTGGTTAGTAATAGTGAAAGCCATCCCACACAGTAACCCTACTCTATCTTGTTTCTCTTGCACCAGCCATGAAGGTTTTCAAAAGTAAGAACAGGTAATTTATTTTTTATAATATGTATTCTGTATTATCTTGTATTATATTACAGTATTGTAATCATTTGTATGTGAATATTTTTGGGTTGTGGAAAGAATCATCTGAGTTTCCATTATTTTTTCTGTAGAAATTTGCTTTGATATACAAGTGCTTTGGCTTATAAGCATGTTTCCTGAACCAATTATGCTTGCAAACCAAGGCTTGTCTGTATTTACATAGGTTCCATGTGTCTCTGCTCAAGATACTTATTGCATAATTTAAAGGAGGAAAAATAGTAGCTTTACAGTGTAGTAACCTGGCAGAAAACACCATAACCATATGGTCAAAATTCACATGACCAGGAAGAAGACTTCATGGGGCCTGAGGCACCACAAATGGCTCCTCTGATTTTCCTGCCTGGAACAAGGAACTTCAGTCAATGTACAGAAATCACCAGACAAAGTAAAATTAAGGATCATCTACAAAATGATTGGCTTGGCCTCTTGAAAAATCTAAAGGTGATGAAAGACAGACACTAAGGAAGTGTCCCAGGTGGAAGACTAGGAGACATGACAACTGACTGTAGTGTGAGATGGCACGGGTGAACCCAGACCAGAAAGGCACCACCTGGGAAAATAAGCGAGTATTGAGTAGTCCATAGACTTGGTGAATGGCATCATAGGAATGTATATTTCCTGGTTTAGCTAACTGCCCTATGGCCATATATTTAGGGCAGCTGGATAAAGCATATTCCAGAACGACCAATAATTTTGGGGAGTAATTTTTGTCATTTTTTTGGGTAATTTTGTAATTTTTCTGAAAGCCTAAAGTTCTTTCCAAATTAAAAACAAGATAAAAATCTCCTCCAGTACTACATGTTTTCCTAAAGGATTACTTAATGGTGAGACTAGAGTAGTGGTGCTTGGTACCCCTGGCACCCTTTGGACATCATGCAGCAGATGCCCACCAGGTCTTCCTGAGGGTGAAGCTGGCTCCATGCCAGTGCCCAGAAGTCCAGGCATGGCGCCCTGCTCTGCACCAGGCTCAGCTCTGCCTGTGCAGAGCGACTTCAACAGGAGCCATCGGAGGAGTGTAGGCTCCCAGCAGGCGCGAAGTCTGGGCTTTTAGAGGCAAACTATTTACCGTCCAGTGAGGGGAAACAAGGCAAATAGGAGAAAATTCAGTTCTCCTCTCTACACAATCCAGGATTCTTCTCCACAAAGTGAAGGGAGGAGAAGATTTTTTTGGCTCTGTTTTTATTCCTTTTTCCTCGCTTCTTGCCTATTGTCTAACACTGAAGTGACCCAGAGCCCAGGGCTGCTTGTCCAACCAGCACATCATAGCTTCTTCCCCCTCATGGCCCCTATGCTTTGGACAGACTTAGGCCAACAGGCCCTCAAATCTCAGGAGTTTCCCAGATATGGGCCGATCCTGCCCTTGTGCAGCCACGGCCAGTCAGCTGTGTCTCAGCTGCTTGGTGCAGCACGAGCTCCGGAGCTGACTCTGAGTCGAAGGATGTTGTGGCATCTGAGGCTGGCCCGGCTCCCTGAGAAGTTGGACACACAGGGCCAATGTCATTAGTGAGATTGCAGTGTAACTCCGACATTGGCCAGTGGGGCACGAACGTTTTGCCTCAGCTTCTCCCATTTCAGGTTCTTCGTTTGCTTTCCTTTCATCTGGGATGGTTGTTGTGAGGTTCAGGAGAGTGTGAACAGCGCTTGAGCACACATGGTATTGAAATCTCGGGAGCCACGGGGATGCGACGGTGCCTCATTACTGGAGTGCACACTAAAAACACTGATGCGGAAATGTTTCCATGTGTATTTCACCATCACAAAAAGACAAAGATTCAGTATGAAATGCAAATAATACTCTGTGTGCACGTTCGGGATTAAGCCTAACATACAGTTATTTTGTTCTTAATGGTCATTATGGCCACATATCTGCATTGGTACAAAGGCAGACGAAATACCCATGGTGCCACTGCCTCTCCTGCTCAGACGGTATTTGACTGAGAGCTTGGATACTCCTGCACCAGGAACGTGCATGCCCTTTGACATCATCCAGCGGGAGGCCCTCCAAGGCCTCCCTGTTCACGTTCCCCGGTCTCCCTCTCATTCGTGTCTGTTGACGATACCAGCAACATTACCCACCGGCCTTACTGAACCTCCCAGCTCTCCTCTGGGGCCTCCTATCCGAGTGGTCACACATGCCATTCACCTCAGAAATGCCTCCACAGGTGCATCTCTTCCTTCTCCATTGCACGGACTAGAGTTCCTCTCACGTGTCCTCTATGACAGATTTCTCTTTGACCAACTAGCCAGTGTTCTTCCTTCCCGTCCTATTCTTCACACTTCTTGAATTCTCTGACAAAAAGTCCAATCTGATGCGCCATTCTCCGATACAGGGTCTGTTGGGTTGCGCTCTGGATCAAGCCCAAACTCTCATCTTGCCACAAGAGGTTTGTTTATTCCAGTCTACATTTGCAGTTTCTTCTCCCACATCCTTCTGCTCTATATAAACAGAAGTTCTCTTACTCTTCTCCATATGCTAAGCCTTCTACAACTCTGCTTTTTGCAAATAATTTTCCCTTCGCCCATTAGCTGCCATTCTTGCTACCTGGTAATTATCTACTGCATGTGTTTCAGTGAGATCTAACCCAAACGCTGATCCTCTAGACAGTACGGTTCTGCTTTCTGCATTCAGATTAAACAGCATACACTGTAGGGTCTTACAATTCATCAAGGTACCTTGGCTTTGTCTTCAATTAGACCATGTCTCTCTGAAGGCTTGTTATATCTTTGTCATTTATCCACCCCTAGTTCCCAAGGTAGTGCTTGGCTCAGCACACAGTGGGGACTAAGTTTGCAATGCAAGAAACTATGATTGAGCTTACTACTTTTCGGGCTTCGGAAAATTATTTCAGTAAGGCTGCATGCTGTAGTTTAAAAAGTACTATACTGGCCACAAATTAGGCACTCTGGGATGAGTACAGTCCCTTTGGAAAAGTAGGTTTCATTTTACATCCTAGATAAGTAATTTACTAATTGGCATCCTAGTGCCTTAAAAGACTTTTGCATCTCTCAAGGTGGCTGTCTTATACTTGGGGAGTAATTCATCGTCTACTATACTTAAAATATTAATGAATTCCAGTCTATTCTAAATACATGTACACATGAACTCTATAAAATCCCGTTTCCTTCTACAGTTTAAGCAAGACAGAACTAATCTGTGAGTAGAACTTAAAATACCTTATGAATGTTTGGGCAACAATTAAATATAATTGTAAACATGTATTCATCTTTCAGACTCTGTGATCATTTTAAAGTGTCAGCTTTAGATTATCAGGGTAGTTTCTATGACTATCATGAAGTGGGCACTACAAGTGTCTAATCCAAACAGTAGGAAGTTTAACGTAGTCTTTACAGAAATGATTACCAGATTCCAGCTCCTGCCATCTGGACTCCCCAAGGCTCAGTGTTGTGTACTGAGTTACCTGCAGTCGGATATCACGGTTGGTTCTGTCTATCAATAGTGGACTGATCCAGGGAAGAGGACTTGACTCAACCCTGGGACTGGGCCAACCCACAATCCTTAATCTTAGCCAGCTAGAATCCATTCCTTGGATCTTGGTACTTGGAGAGGAAAAGGACAGTCTCCCTCCTCCTGGTCAAAGCTGAAAGGTGCGTGAAGTTACGATTTCTACCAAAAGGGGAACCAAGGCCCAGAACCAGTCGAGATTACAGTGGACGGACAAAAGAACGCAGAGTGGACAAAGGGCGCATCTGAGGTCTTCTCAGTGCCCGGCTGTGGATCTCTGTCCTTCTGACCATTTGGGGATTTTAATACTGCATTTCAAAGCCTACATACATTTCTGTATTTGTTGGTTTATGTTATCGGAAACAAAAAGGCCTGTGAGAAGATAACTCTGTGAACATAAAAATGCCAAAGCTGTGAAAATGTAAGTTTTAAAATGCCCTAAAGATTCATGAGGGCTCTTCTAAGACTCCACTGTAAGGTCACATAACAATTACCTAGCTAAAAGGCTGGTGAATGAATGAATAGAATGAATAACTGCTTGGTACTGGGTAAACTTAAGAGTTCTTTCAATATCTACTCTTCTAAAGGAGCCTACCTGCATATCAGCAGAGGCCCAGAAAGGGGGTGAAAGTACAAATGTGACCCTACTTAAGCAAAGTAAATAATCCATGTACCTTGTCATGTTGTCTCTGAGGAATACATCACTGAAAATTATCGCTGCATTCTAAACAGAACATCCAAGAGGGATAATTACTTTTGGATGACTGGATCAATACTTTTCTTCTTATCCTTTACTACTTGAGTGATTGGATCTATGGCCAGAGGAGAAACTCAGGTCAATCCCTAGGACCTCCTCTAATCTACAGGCAGGATCAATGTGTATTCTTGCAAGCTCTAGGAGCAGAGTGGGCCAGGGGGCAGGAATCTTTAGTGTGCTAACTTACTTTTAAGTTTCTCCAAGAGAAAAGCTATACTTCTCTATGACTCTTCTGCTTCAGTGCTTTAACAATTGCCCTGCAGGTATAAGGTGTAAGTCATTTTCCATATGGTATATTGAATGAGTTCATGAATTATGACCTTACCATGGAGACAACCAATGGGAAGGAGGACTTGTTCTCTCTGTCCAGGAGGAGTAACATCTCAGGCTTGGAAGACAGCGAGGCAAAGGTGTAGAGAGGTGGGAAGAAGAGTCTTTTTTTTTTAGAACAAAATGTAATATGTACATTGCAGTCACAGGTGTAAAGTCAAAGTGTCTAGCAGCCAGAATTTACCAGTCTGAACCTTTGCTGATTTTTATCCTATCTGCAACTCATGAGCTTTTATCCATATCTTACTCATTGCCAGGTGAGAACCTTATACTGCCTTTTTAAAGGCACAATCCAACACAAGTCTATTATAGCCTTTCCAGTAAGAATAACAAAGGATGCTAAGTGATGGGAATGTATGAAGCCTTTGTTGGAGTGACTGCTTAGTTTTAACTATCAAAATAAATGCCTTTCTGACACCTTAGAAGCACCATTTGCATGCAAGTAACACGCTAACTGTGAATAGGACTCATTAATTAAAGTTCATCACAGTACATCTTTCTGAGAAATATTTTGTTGGGTGTCAGAGGAGCTTCGACTGAAATGGTAAAATGCTCTTTGAACATTTCCTGTTCTCCCAATGTGTTACAATTCTCCCCAGTTTTCCCTATCAGTGCTCAGGCTTTCCAGGATGTGACATGAGGCAGAGGCCGGCTTAGCAGCCAGAGTAATGGTCCAAAGCAGACCATGTGAACTGAAAACCTGGCTTTGGTACTAACGAAGGGCAGGACTCTGGGTATGTCACTGAATGCCATTATGAATCAGTTTTCTCCTCTATACGGTGGCTACAATATTAGTGTCCACCTATTAGAGTGACCACCTGGCCTGCTTGAGTCAATATATGCAAATTATACATCAACATTATTTCAGTAAGAGTTACTTTTACCTCCAGGTTGCAAGAAACACTAGGAATGCGACAGGTTTTAGTGTCAGCTAGTTTCTGTCTATATTAAATTACCCAACCCCTTGAACATCATTTTCCTCATAGGTAACACAGGGTTAATCATGCTTGTCTTTAATGGGGCCAGGTGAGGGTTGTATAACGTAAAATATCTTGGGCAACACTTCTAACTGGCCTTATGAGAATATCGGGCTCTGTCCAGCTGCAGAGAGGGACAAGGATTCCGCCATACTGAGGATACTTGCTTCTTTCCTTTAGTCCAACCAAACACAGACAAAAACAATAAAAATCTGCCCGAGGCTTGGGAAGACCAGCACTTGCCTTGGGCTCCCCTTGGAGAGGAGCGACTGATTCCCTCCCCACCCTGGGGAGGACAGAGCTGTGGGAGCAGCTCCTGTGGCCAGCTCTTGTTTCTGCGCCCAGGGCAGCCCATCACCTGCCAGTCTGCAGTGCCCAGAGACACACACCTGCGGGCTGACTCCTCATGAAGTAGTCTTTGCCAAGCTGCTTTCTCAGGGCCAAAGGAGCACAGACACTGCTTAGGCCGCCCCCACACCGCAGCACCTCTGAGCAGGAAGTCAGGGCCCTTGGGGTCCCCATCAGACCGCCCGCTTGCAGCACACAGAGGAGCCAGGGACTTGCCTGAGAAGCCAGTAAAATTTTAATGCACTCTGTAGTGCGGTCATGTCATACTCGGTTATGGCAAATAATCCCAGATGCCTGCAGAGGTAAAATGGAGCTGTAATGTGCTTGCCTCCTAACCCGAGCTGACAGCAATGATGTACGACTACCATTAGCGGAAAATATCACTTCAACTAACCCATGATCCAGCTCCGCTCAGGGTCACATTATCCATGAGGAACAAATTACACTCCCAAAGTAAATACAAATTTTCTACACGAAATGGGTACAAAAAAGGGAAGGGGTGATCCGTTCCCTTCGCCAGCACACTGCTGAGTGACACAGATGATAAAGGACAGGACAAATCATTGGCTGACAGAGTGCTGGGCCGTAATCAGCTCAGCCGGCTCGCGCTCCAGCCGATAAACACTATATTCTCCCCTTAGTGGCAAATACATAATCTTTAACACAGACATGGCTGCTTCAGATATTTACTACCATTTGGGCTGCAGGAACAACACTCTATGTAGCATTTGCAGCCACAAAAGAAAGGCCCTGTGGCCTTCACAGACCAAAAGACCCTCTGCAAGGGTGGGAACTGTGTCCGGGGACTGACCTAGGGCGCCTGAGGGGGTGAGTGAGATTGTAAACAGAATCACTGTGGGCAGCGCACTTCGGAGGCCATGCTGGTACCCAGGATTTTTCTCCAGGGCATTGACCATGGCGGAGGATGTTGTGGAGAGACCATGTGTGGGTCAGGGAGCTCTGGACTGGAAGCCAGAAAAGTTCCTATTGCAGGAGTAGCTCTTCCCTGACTGCCTGGGATACAAAGGAAAGTCTTTTTTCTTTTTGGCTCTTAGATAATAAAGCAACTTCCAGGTACAACATTAATATTTTCAGGGCACTTACTATATAAGGCACATGCTGTGTAGGATACTACCTAGGTGCTCATGAGATCACTAAATAAAACTCAACATTTACACACAATTATACAGACCTATATATGCATACATATTTCAAGAAAACTGAGTTCCATGGTGAAATATGGCTCAAGCTTAGCCCACTGACTGGCAAGGACTGCATCTCTCCATAATCATGGTGGCCACCAGGCTGACGTTTCCCTGCACATGCATACACCACAGTTAGCATATGTATCTTGCACATACGCTGGCTGTGCTGGGATATGTGCAACTATAGTTTTAGCTACTTGGGAGGCTGAGGCCAGCACAGGCAATGCAGTGAAAGTCCTGTTTCAAAACAACCCTCCCATATATGTCTCTCTCTTCCTCACCTCGGATAAGTGTTTTCCAGGTTTAGCAAAAGGTCACATCTCAGAAGGGCCTGTACATCTATCTTAGCGTCAAGATGTAAGTTTCAGTTTTGTAGTTTGTAAAGTGATGACATTTGCTTGAGAAGATCAACGTTCCCAAAAGGACTAGACACATAGTTTGGCACCTGTATATCATGCACAGTATTGTATGTGGTGAGGTACAGATAGATCACCATGAAAAATATTTAACAGGTCATATAAAATGATGTTTATTAAAGTGCTGAGGGTAATTAAGGCCCTCTTCAATATGAACACTTTATTATTACTTGGCCACTGTTTCAAGAAATTAGTTTTTAGATGAAGAGTCACAGACAGAACTGAAGCCAGAGCAGCCCCTTGAGTGCTATGTGCCCTATTCCCGGGGTTTCTCGTCAGTCTGTATTTACAGTACTCTTCTTCTGCCTCCAGAAACATGAACACACTTGGTAGACTATGAGTCAGGCCACATTTGGAACAACAAGGGCAAAAGCTGCTTCTGGCTATTTTCAAGCAGCTGATGGTGCCACACAGGTCTACAGCTAGCACTTAACGTGATGTGCAGAAGAGGGTCACTTTAACCTTCTCAGCTGCAACATTAACAAGAAGTAAACGAAAGGCAGCACCAGTGCAAACGCTGCTGGGGCACAGAGAGCTCATGGTGAGCTGCATGCGGCTGACAGCAGCCATCTTCACCAACTTCCCCTTTAGGTAAGACAGCAAGTCTAAAGCAATGGCTTATTCTCAGAGAAAGCAACAGAATATTTCCCTGTGAATACAGAGTTATGTGTTCGACCTCAAACATTTCCAGAAGAATTCTTTTAATAGGCGAAATAATACTTGTTACTAATCGCTTGAGTTCTTGAAACAGTTATATCAGCTCGCTCTGCACCTGGTTCCCACGATTTCCCAAATACTTAGAGCGGTTGAAGAACAGAGATTCAACTAACTGCTTTCCTGCCTCCTGACAGGTACATGGTGACAGGCCCAAGAGAGTCAAGAAACTGCAATGTTATGTTGGTTCATTTGTAGGTAGTTGGAAAAAACAGGACTGAATGAATGAACCAACAAAGAGGTGATGAGCCTTTTTTTTTAAGGTGTTAGGCTTATCTGCATGTTCTGTAGTTACGTGAAAGAGTCAACCTACGTATGTCCACGTCTGCCTACCATGCCTATTCTCACTCAGGAATTCAAGACAGTTGAAGGAATGAACCAATTCTTTGAGAATCTTTTTTTCTCTTTTAGCAAAGGGAAAGCACAACCACATATTATTTCCCTCTGGGTTCTGTCATGCTGTTGGGGTAAATAGCTATGTGGGGAAATCAGGATCTTTGATGTTATGTCATTGAATCCAGCCTCATTTTGCAGATGACAATACTAAGGCTCAGCACCATTAGGTAACTTGCCCATGGCCACACAGCTGTTTAGGAGAAATCAGTAACCAAGCCCTCTGAGCATCCTTCTCTATTATTCACTCACTACAGACAATAGAATACCTACCTAGAACTCATTCAGTCTTCTCACTGTGCATTCTAAAAAAATCTAAAAAGTTTATTTAAAGATGTCTGACAAATTCCTAACAATTCTTGAATTTTTATCTTGATTGACACAGTAACAAAATTGTACATTTTCTGTTCCATCCAGTGTGAGCGAAGCAATGTTTAGTTTTCCCTGAAAATTCTATAGCACAAAAAAGAAATCTCAATGAGATTTGGGATTTAAAATAACTTGCAGTATAAATTTTAATCCAAGGATGACACTAACAGGAATTTTGGATGGATATAATTTAACAAAGTGGAAATATGATGATGTTGAAAGAACAATAAAATGTCATTTTAAGCCAGACACAATTTTGGGTGGGTAAGAAGAGCTTGAATGGATGGGCATTGTGGAAATCAGGGATCAAAAGTGGAAAGACTTTGAAACTCAGCCAAGAACTGTAGAAATTACCCAGACACACTGGGGAACTTAAAAATGGCTTAGTAATGATTGATGAGAAGATGAAAATATAGAAATATAGAAATCTGAGGAAGAGACAACACATTTATTGGGGCATTGGAAACAGACACATGGGTCATTGAGGTACACTTAGGGTTCATTATAAGGCTTCAGGACTTGATTATCTTCACCCCTCCGGTTAGCACTATGAACTCCCAAAAGTGGTTCACACCATGCATCAGGCAAAATGCTAGGAGAAAAAGGGTAAGACAAGAAATGAGACAATCCCTAGTGTTTTCCTGGGCAATGGTTGATTAATTTGAAAATGAAATTTGGAAGGGTGGAGAAATTTCCTTTTCTTTCTGTAGAATAGGATAGTACTTCTAAACCTAAATAGGATAGTACCTTTAAACCATCTCCTGACCAGAACATGTCTTATTTTAAAATCAAGGGTTCCACGAGCAACACTGAGGGCCTTCTAAGCTTTTGGAATGTTGCTGAGGGCACACAAACTGTACCAAGCGTGAAATGTGACCAATCAAGGGATGGGACTCTTCCACTATAAGCACAAGCCACATGCCCAGGCTTCATTTTGATATCTCAGCAGTTTCTGAGTCCCTCCTGAGCCAAGTTAGGCATGTGGTTTGTGTTGTGTTAGGAATATAAGCTTTTGCTAGTTTTCTTTGCTGCTTTTCTTAGAAGCTGCCGTTTTCCGACACAAATGAACACAGCATAATGAGACACAATACATTTTAACATGAATTAGTAAGAAGGAACCAAAACATGTATGCGTGTGAGCAGATGAAAAGTAGATGTAGGAAATAGTGATACTGCATCTGAAGTTAGCTAATATGCTGGCAGACTGTCCTGGGCACTGGAGTGCGAAGCACTTGAAACCAGCAACCCATTTCTGGGTGGTTATTTCTATTGCTTGTTAACCGGTCAGACAGGGGACAGGAGGAACTGCAGGTATCAGCCATGTTAACTACATAAAACCTTTCTTAGGTAAAGGAGAAGGGCTCATTCCATGTGATTGTGTATGTGAGCACTGCATCCATGTTTATACTAAGTATCTACACACATCAGCATATGTAGATATCAACATGCGTGCATGTAACACCTCTACAGCTTTCAAGTCTCTCTATTAAAAAGTAAAAAATTCAAGAGCAGCAAATGTGGGGGAGAATGTTTCTTTCTGGCATTTTTTATAAGACACTGAGTGTTAAAATCACTTGTGTACCAAACTACTACCTAGGAAGCTCTTAGGAAAACTACAGGTCCTCTGGATACACCCAAAACAGAAAGCACTGAGTAAGAACTTTCTCCTTTGAGCTGACAGTGTGCAGCACTGAGGGGACAGATCCTGTACAGCTCACTTCATTACCCTTTGGTCCTTCCAGGTCAGCACACTTGCCCTTGGCTCCAAGTTATGCTGAGAGGAAAGCCTGATATTTGGACAAGGTGTTTAAAAGGCGTCATTTGGAGACCCTTCAAAATTTTGCACTTCCGCCAGGCCTGTACAGGAAGGCGTGCCCTTGGAGGTGATGGCTGAGTTTCAGGTGCTGGTGGAAGCCTCTGGCAGGTTCTCCAGCACAGCAAGAGCTTTCCAAAGAGAAGGTCAGTCTTCTTCCCTTCCCAAGCAATCCTCACTTCATGCTAAGCAACACTGACGGAGCACCAGCCACGAAGCAGGTATTGAGTCCTGTGCCTTCATTTACTTGTCCCACCAGCATGGGTGAAGCTCTGATCATCCTATTTGGCAGATGAGAAAATGGAGGCTTTGTCCTCAGCAACAAGCCTGGGTGATTAGACTTGAAAGCCCAAGAGCCTGACCTGGGGGCGAGGTACCTTCCCGTTTACTCTACCACATGACATATGGTAAAAGGGAAGAGAGTCTTTGGAGAGAGAATTATTTTTAATCTCTACATTAACTTCATAACCAAATAGGGGGTGTTGCTTAACATAATGGGCTGCTGCCAGTGGTAGAGAAAGCGAGGAAACAAAGGAAAATATGGGCAAATATGTGGAAATATGCACGTTACCTCTTTGTTCTCATGATGCCAATTCATTTCAAGTGGGGGATTGGAATAATTGCTTAATTTGGGTGATTAAGGTGCCAAGTGCTGCCTCTTTTCTTTGCTCTAACTACAAAGAAGAACAATCCCACACCTGAGATGCAGAGTGCTCGCCGCCTTCGCCAATTCCCCACCCAATTTTTACTCTTCACAAAAGTCCTCCAGGTTCCCTGACATTAATAGGAAATGTATCTACACGGCGGGGAGTGGAGGATGAGGGAGCTGCTTGGCTCAGGGTCTCATCAAAGCCCTTCCCATGGATAAGTCTGTTTCTTGCAGTTAGGGAAAGCTCTGCTTTCTTTGCCCCTTTCCCAGTCACTTCCACATTAATTAGTAAGGGTATCATTTTATAAATTACAGCTTCGGATCAGAGGAAAGCAGAGTTTATCTTAATTCAGTCAGCTGTGTGAAATACAGTACCCTAATTTTAGACCGCCGATTCTGTGGCTCCCTATGGAGAAAGACTGACAGGTCTTCCGGAGAGAAATCCCAGAGGGTCCCTACAAGTCTCACTCTTGACTCCAAAGGCATCCCTGGTGGGGCTTGCTGAAGGGATCCCAGGACACTGAGTGGCATCCCTTCTGCCATTAGCAATGCAGATGTGAATGTGAATCCTCCAAGCAGCAGATGAAAGCACCCCTGGTTAGCACTGGGGCTCAGAGGGCACAGGCGAGGGGCTCCGACAGAGCAGCCTGGGAAGGTGGTGTGCAGGGCAGGAACACACCCCAGACATTCTCAGTCAGAAAGGGGAAGCCTGACAGTCTTAACTACAACAGGGCCGAGCAGGCGCGCCTGCAATTACGCAGGCCTGACTGCTCCTGCTGGGAGCCCCCGGGGGAATGCCACGTGGCTGGGCAGGGACCGCTCATGAGACTGCTGCTGCTGGTGGGGCTCCCTGTTAAGACAACTTGCAGAAGTGCTAAGGAGTGAAGGACAAATGGCCGAGGGGCCTAGGCAGAAAGCAAGCAGGTGCCACAGGGCCACTCCTGACACCTCTAGGCTGGCCTGTGTCTTCTCCTGTGACGGGCCTCAGACTCTGTGCTTGGCATGATCTACTTCTCCACCCATCAGTCATGCTGTCTGAGGCTTCGTTTCTTCGCACACTCAGAGATAGAAATCTGAGCAACAATGACCCAACAGTTTAGGTTATAGGTGAGGATTAGTTGGGTGGGGTGCCCTGACATACAAGAAGCGCCTTGGCCCCCAAGTGCCTCTGACAACACAGCAGGTGAATTCTAGAAATTAGCAGTCAGGTGATAGTCTAGACCACTGGTGGCTGAGGTCCCCAAGGCCAGCTCTGAAGTAAGTGACCAGAGGTGAAGTCCAGGTGATGGTCCTTGCAGCACGCAGCACCTCAGGGGACCCAGGTGTAGAGCCAAAACTAGGTCATGGTCACTGGACAAGGGACTTACAAGGAGTGCAAAACAGACAGCCTCACATCTTCTACCACTGCTGAAGATGGGCGATGTTTCTGGACTCACGTTTTCTCTTAAAGAAAGATGTCTGCTTGTCCATGAAACCCTGAATCAGGCTATTCCTCACGGAGGAGGGCCACAGCTTGTGAGGTGGGATCAGCCGTTACCTGTAGATCTCCTGACCTGGAATGGCTGGAGGTTCCACCTTCCCTAGTTTCCAATGAGGCCCAAGAGAATGAGGTGACTGCTGTGTGTGAATGTGACTAGGGCTCAGACGGACAGGGATAGTACTTCCACAGGGAACCATGACCATTGTCCACTTGTCCCTGGCACCCACCACACTGACTTCCTGAGACACCAGGGGCTCTGCCTGCCTGTAAGGGGCTAAGACTACTGGGGGCTGGAGGGAGGAAGCTCCTACTTGTCAGTTAAACAAAAGAATAATCCACAGCGCCCTTCCCAGTGTGTACTTTCGCTGTCATCCAACAGCCCATTACCATGTCACAGCACAGTGCACCCTTCCATAGGTCACTTTGTTGAAAATGACATGGATAATGCACATGTCAGCAAGCTGACAGTCCTGGCTGTCCTTCAGAGATAAAAACCTCAAGGCGAGAGCCTGCTCTTATCTTGGGGACGCGCACTGGTCTATCATCCAAGTCAGGCAGAACATGATTTCTCCAGAGAGCACTTTTTTCATTTCCTGATTTTAAGGAAATCAAATAAGCACCATTTGTCTTCATCTAAATATGCTTGACCTGCTCAAATGATGATGTCTCGAATTTTATAACAGGCTACATATGCTGAATTCAAATTAACGACAGTACAGAACCAGAGCCTTTAGATGTCTCTCAGAGACGGGCAGCAGAGAAGGAGGGGAGAACTCCAGGCTTGATGCAAGGAACTCACTAAATACTAACCACAGGGTCCTGAGTATAGTCCACAAGTTTGTAGGCGATAAAAGTCAAAGAACTGGGCCTGGGGTAGGTAGACTCAGAAATGGGAGAAGGATGAGTCTATCCTTTGGACATCAAGCATTTACAAACCATGAGATTTAGGCAACTGTTTTCAAAATATATAAAGAGCAGTAGAAGTGGAAAGAAATTTGATTGGTATATTGGTGCAGCTGGAGAGAATGACCAAACACACAAGCCTTTCGCTTCAGGCAGTAGAAAGCTCACTTTACCAGGTTATGATCCAGTCTTCCGGAAGCCCAGTAACTGAGCTTCCCTTCTTCATCCATGTGGAACTGGTGGCCAACAGCCTCGAAACAGAGGATCGACCTGTGAAAGAACTGCCTTCCCACCCAGCAGCCCCCACCTGGCCGCCCTGCCCACCCCCACCGAGGTGTGATTCCTCGAAGTGTGCAGTGAACATCGAGGCAAATAGGTCAGCAAAAGGAAGGCAGACAAGGAGTCTTCAATACACAGTAGTGAATTTCATGTCCCCAGCATGGATTAAAGAATAATTTCCTCTTAATTTTTTTTTTTTGTGGTCTGTAAAGGCATCTTCCCCAAAGTGACAACTCAGCCTCACATATATGCAATGTTAAACGGCTTGCTTAAAAACAAAACAGAATCTCGTAAGGTGAACCTGTTACATCTTAAGAGGACCTCTTGTTCTGTGGGCAAAGCCCGTCTTTCAGAAGGCAAAGGGCGCCTCCACCTGAAGATGGCGTCCCACCCTGCAGCCACGTGTGGGGCAGCTACTGTACTCGCAGTTCACTATGTGCTCTGCTGGTGTGTGGGGGGCGTCTTACCTTTTCTTCCTGGTCACTGTCACTGTCACACTGTAAATGAAGACAAGAGAACAGGTGTTAGAGCTATGGTTATGCTTTTGCTTTTGATCCCCGTCCTTCCAAGCAGGGCAAGATGAGTGACCACAATGGGTCTGTGCTGGAGAGTTTGTTCAGCTCAGGTCCAGCACGTTGCATCAGGAGCACAGGTAGTTCTGTCAGGTTCCCTTGCTGCCTGCACTCTCTTTCCTTCCAGGGTTGAGGGCAGTGAGATGCTCGATCATGAATGAGCACTGCTGTGCTGTGGCATGTGGAAGAGCCAGCAGTGCATGCATGGGGCTAAGGCAAGCAACATCCTCTCATAGCTCCATAGCAAACTGGTCTCAGCCCAGAAATGCTGTACCTTCAGCTTCTGGGACAGGCTGTCTTTCTACAGCTTCTATGGACAGGGACTAAACCTTTGGGCACTGCATTCTGCATCATTTTCTCATTTGGACTTTGAAGGAAACAACATAATGGGCCAGGGCTACTACTGAGGACAGAAGGAACATTCCCTATAGAGACCACATCCACGTAAGAGGGAAGGTAAGAGATAAACAACACACGAAAATCTGCATGCTTGGGCCGGGGAGTTAGCTCAGTGGTTCCGGCGCCTGTCTTGCAAGCACAAGGACCCAGGTTTGATCCCCAGTAACCACATACAATACTGGGTGTGGAGACTCATGTCCAGCAGCAACCAGTACCACATACCACAGTGCCGGGCGTGGTGGCTCACGTCTGTCATCCCAGCACTCAGGAGGCAGAGGCAGGAGGATTGCTGTGATGTGAGTTGGAGGCTGAGCTCGGGGCCAGCCTGAACTACAAAGTGAGACCCTGTCTCAAAAAACCGTAAAAGAAAAAAAAAAAATCTGCATGCTTTACAGCAGTAGACCCAGTGCCCTATTTAACAAATCCCAAAGCCCAACTGTGGAGCTTGGCTTGAGATAACCACAGCACCTCACCAGAAGAAAAGAAAAATAAAAACACAATTTTTTATGAAATCCAAGCTCATTTTTGTTGATCATTATTAGATTAAAATGGACCCGTGTTTTAAAAGAGAAATGCTTAGCAGATAAATATATCTATGCATCCCATCAACGGCCCTTGAGAAGCCATTGCTAAGGTAGTCAGATGATCACCCAAGACGCAGTAGCTTTTTCCAAGCAAAAGACATAAGGTAAGGCAGAAACACTGAGCAGGAGTGTGGCATGGCCGGCACTGTGTTCCTTTGAGGTCACTGTGGGGTGCGGGACAGAGTACATGGCAGGGAAGGAAGTCACAGGGACAGCAATATGGCAACTGCTATGCCATCTATACCAGAGCAGTGCCTAGTTTTGGAAAGGGAGAAACAGATGGCAGAGCATTTCGGAAGAGAGAACCAGCAGGAATTGATAACCGAGGACACGGGGAAGAAATGGCAGGGATGACTCTAAGAGGATGCCAAGATTTTAGTGTGGCCACCTGGTCTTGGAGTCAATATAGCTATGAAGAAAAATGGAAAATAAATTTTCTTGCTGGGAAGGCACTCACTGCTGGATCACTACCCGGAGCTGTTTACAACTCTCTCTCCCTAGTCTGTATATTCTCCTGACACGCGCAAGGAAAAAAGAAAGGCAGATACTCTCTATCCCAAGTTTTATCACAGCTATTGGTATCCATAAGACACACTTTTGGATCTTGAGATTTGAAGTCTGCTGAGGGTTCTAGAGATGGGTCCATGAGATGAATGGAGAAAGGCAGAAATGGCTTGCCTACTTCCTTTAACATAACTATATGAGGGTATGGAGTCTGGTCCTTTGGCAGCCATCTTGCCCAACTGTGGCAAAGCCTAAGTACAAAACACAAGATGGTGGGATGAAGAAATTCCAATAATTGAGCTGGTGAACCTATCTCAGAACATCTTGCCTCTGGACCTTTTTGGTCTAGAGAAGAGTGAGTTACCTTACTGTTTAAATTCCTACAAGAGTGCTTTCATTGGAGGTAACAAAAGTTTCCTTTGATGGACATCCTGTTATAAGACACAATGTGGGGACTATTTCCTTTTTCTAGACTAAATACTCTGTGCCATAAGCATTTAGGAACTTAAATTGCAATCTTATAGACGAGAGAGGCTCATACCATTTTCTGCTTTTCCCTCTGGCTCCTAGGTGTCACAGGATCCTCAGATACCGAGGGGCAGTGATTTCACCAAGTACCACTGCATCACTTCCCACCAGGCCTCCAACCTCAGATGGCCCAATTTTATACTTTTTGCCTGAGCAGTGATTCTTCTATTTCAGTAAGTCAAATGAGCTGAGAAATGTGATGAAGCCTTTGCAGGCCTAGAACAGCAGATGGAAGAGGAGCTGCGTTCTCCTGGTCGTGTGATCTCTCTGTTGCCTTTAATTAGGCCCTCCTTGAGGTTCCTCAGTTCCAGGCATATTTTCAAGAGTGACAAAGCGTGGTTCAGCAGGAGTGCAGAACAGAGAGCATTTTGCCAGCCTCATTCTCCCAGCTGTTCACAGCTCTCCTTGTGAGGTAATCAATGGCAGATGAAGGCTGTGGCATAGCAGTTGCCCACATCCCTAAGGATCTGCATGTGGGGAGAGTGAGTGGGGAAACTGGGAAGGAACCAGTGCCCCACCCCCATCCTAACAGCAGTATGTCCCCGGGAATGGTTATTTCTATCAAAGTGTTAAGCTTCCTGCTTTCCAACAGTCCAGTTCTAATTTCAAGGTCCACTTAATTCTGCATCAAGTAATTACTGATATACCCAGAAGCACCTTGTCTCCAGAGTTAAGCATATGGTGAAGAACTGAGACCTACTGGTATCCATTATGGAAGCAGCACGGATGCCAAGCCGATTAAAAATGCTCAGGCTCCCCACACAACATGCCGGGTGAGTGACAGCTCCTCGACAAGGCCAGTCGCAGAGTCTGCCAAAACAGTCTCTGCTGCGCTGGGGCCCACATGGTGCGCTGAGAAAACAGTTCCATTTCTGGTATTAAATTCCCATACTGACCCGAGGACTTTGCCGTGAGCTCAGCAGGAGCGCACCATCCAATTTACAGCTCTGCTCTCTGGAGCCTCGAGTGCCAGCCCCTGGCAGAGACGAATGATGGTCAACCCCTCCAGCTCATAAATTATGCAAAGGCAATAAATGCACTCAGCAAACAGCGCCTAACGTTTGCCTAGTCTGGCTCCGAACACACTCTGTAAAAAGCCAGAAGCTCGACACATACAAGAGGTCTATTCCACTCATAAAGGGGGTTTGTTGACAACCCCAGACGGAAGGCAAGCCACAGTCCCGAGAAGTCTTTCTGCTTCACTGGCAGCGGTTTATGGCCCTGCTTTATGAAAAAGGGAGGCTGTTTTATAGAGTCAGTGTGGGTAGAATTCACAGTCTCAAATTCACATTTAATACACTGTATGGGCTTTCACACTCGAAGTTCAATATGGTGTGGATTTTTGGCCAAATGATTTTTGGCCTTCAAAGGTTAAAAGAAGAACCGTCCATTCTCCAGTCCCTAGATACCCACTCCAATTTATAAGAGTTCACACTGAACCACCTCCTGGTTCAGGTTTATGATCTCCACGAGGCTGGGAAATGAAAAAACCATGTCAAATGCAGAAATGGGGTCCCCGTTGATCTGAACATTTTAAGCATTTTGACACCGGGGTCCTGCTTTGGTTTATTAGCAAACAGGTTGCACACAAACCACCAGCTTGAGGTGACAGAGCACTCTCCGTGACAAGATCCCAGAGACCTCTGCGAGAAGTTGAAATTGTTTTCCTCCATTTTAAAAGCAAGAAACAAAAAGGAACAAGCAGCCCTTGCACTACTGACAGGGAAGAGTTCTCGGTCACTCAGTCTTTAGGCTAAGACAAGACGCAAAACACCATAGGCAAAAGGAAGGAAATGGAAGGGATGAATTCCAGCCACAGGCCTGGACTGCAGAACTGAGCGGGTGCCAGTTCCTAATCCAAGTCCCAGCCATCCCAACATGCCCACTGTTCAGCGTCATCTCCACCTTCTCATCCCTGTTGTTTCATAAATTAGACATGAACTGCTAGAGGCGCCATCTTCCTTTCCCAGTCAAGCTCCACCCCCTCAGCTCCTGTATCCAACTCACCTAATATTTTACCCCTTTAGAAATACACTTATCAAAAACACATATTAAAACTTCATATGAACCTGGGGAGACACGATTAGCACACTGGTATAATTTCTTCCAGTCTGTTAAGGAAACATACAATGCTCACCCTCCACATACACATTTAAGAAATACAAATGAACTCCTAATGTTTTGCAACCCATTTTTGCTCTTACATAGCATCTCAGATATTTTGATTCAGTCAACAATATTTTCCCTGGAACATCGCTTTTAAAAAGCGGCTGTGCTACAACTCACTGTATGGACTGTGCCATAATCTAATAAAAAATCCCTAGTGCTAGTATTTAGATTGTTTCAGTTGAATATCCTGAAAGTTTTCCCTTTGTACACATTCACTGATATTGCTCTTTCCCAGTATATTTCCACAGCCTTCTTTTCTACATATTTTTAATGCCACTCTCTCCCTAGAGTTGCATTTGTAGTTCTATTGTTTCTATGTGATTTTCAGAAGAATCCTTAAAGATTCCCTTGATTCTAGCTACCATTTATATGCTGAGACTAAAAATTCTCTATGCCCACATTTGCCAGTGATGTGACTTTGGGAATGTTATTTACACTGTCTGTGCCTCAGTTTATTACTCTGTAAAATGTGGCTGCTAATCACATTTCAAGAAGAAGGTGAGGATAACATGAGTTGATACACGGAAGCACCACAGACAGCGGCTGGCTGGTAGCAAGTACAGGTGGGTGATAAATGGTAACTTTTTATTTGTTAACTGCAAACATTTCAGATCTAAATATCCATCTCAATCTGAACTCTATCTTTTGCTCACTTCCAGTTGGTGGCTTCTCCATACTGCAGTGGAAAGAGCACCACCCTGTCATCACTCAGCTGTGAATGAGCAGCGTGTCCTGGTATCACCTCTGACTCCGTCCTTGAGCAGACGCATCTTTCTCTCCGACCACCACTGCGGTCACCTCTTTCCACAGCTTCTCCATCTCTGTGGCCATGGCTGCTATTTTGGTGCATTCTGTCATTACACTGTAATGTATAGTGTATACATTTACACTATTTTGGTGTATTCTGTCATTAGTAGAGGCTAATAGGTGCTTTCCAGGGTCTATGGGCTCTTACTTTTTAATGCAGATCCTTTTAGGATAGAGCTTCCTGAATTTCAGTTGGATGCTGACACTTCCTAAGACCAATGACTCTTTGCATTTTGGTTGCAACAAATCCTGTGCTCCCTCGATACAGTACTGCTTAAACTTTCTGTGGTGAAAGACCACTTAGTGCGGTTTTCTGTAATAATAGGTACATTGTGGAGGAATACTTGTGGAAAATACAATTTTAAAAAGCTTGCCATGGTGGTATATGCCTGTCATCTCAGCATTTTGAGGAGGGCTAATAAGGCAGGAGAATTGCTCAAGCCCAGATGTTTGAGACTAGGCTGGGCAATGTGGGGAGGGCCTGTCTTTAAAAAAAAGATATAAGGATTAGTATTTTTAGATTTGAGAGACATAAAGTGGGGCTATTTAACTACTCTAGATGTTTCCCCATGCTCATTCTCAATTGCCATACTAATCTTGTGGTAGATTGGTTACAAATAGTTGGAGGACTGGTCCCAGCCTACATTTCCTTTGAGAAGGACCATTTTTAACACAGTTCTTGCTCCAACTCTACCCACACACGTACCTACCTCTAGCCTCACTATCTTCACAACTAACAACTCCCTCTACCTGAATTCTGTTCCCCAACTTCCTGACTAAAAAATAGGGGCTGTTCACTTTTAAATTGCAGATCCCTTTCTGAATCTTCCAATACTCTTCTAGAAAGAATTACCTTCTTCTTCCATATCTTAAAAAATTATATTTTGTTCTTTGCCCTAATAATCTTCCATCTTAGAGAGAGAACTCATGTGCTCATCTTTTTATATCTAGCCCTTGGGCATAGTAGGTGCTCAGTGATGTTGATAAGTCAACCAACCTCTCATCCTTGTTGAGACTCATGCTGCATAAATAAGATATGATTTGAAAGATATGTGAGACAAGACAGAAAAAGTAAAAGAAATGCTAATTTGACTGTTCAGTGCAGTGGGATATATTTGAACATACTGGGAAGTGTTGAAATTATTACCAGTGCCTGGACTTTGGGGCCATAAAAAATGTCTTCCACTAAAAGGTCTAAAAAATGCAATGATGATATTATTGTACTTCCTCAAAAGCAACATTTCTCATTTTCACTTGGAAAATCTCAATATGTTTGTTTTTGGACTTTGTTTCAAGTCAAAACAAGTAGCTGAAGGCCTGTGACATCTCTCTGCCTCATTCAGAATGTACGAACACGATGGAATTCTAGGTACCTTGTGATGGAATGCATTCTTAAGCAGAAAGTGGCAATCATTGAATATATCACATCCAATGACATTGAGGAGGGCATTGCTCTCTATTCTGCTCAATGGACCTTGCTGGAACAGTTATTTCGTATCTCAAATCCATTTATCATTGCCACCAAAGATGTCAGGGCTGAACACCAGTGCTGAACAGAGTTATTTTATTCTTCTTTCTGCCTAAAGGAAATGAGAGGAAAATGAGGGGGAACCCCAACTTGTAAACTACAGCATCTAACATCAAGTACAATTTAACTTTGCCAGTGACAAAACAAATCGATTCCCCTTTGGGGCAAGTGGTTTATCTAAGACTGTAAAGACATCCCTCACCTAAAAGCAATTTCAAAAGAAGCCACCTGCAAAAGACATGACACTGATTTTCTTATTTAAAGAGATAAGGAAAGAGCACAGTGACTAAAAACATATCTTCCGCCATCTTCCCGGGTGCCTAACTTCTTGCAGATGCAAAACTCAGCAGCCATTTTGTGCCACAACTGGCAAGTTTAATGCTGTATATCTCTTATCAAGCCACAGAGCCCTCACTTCCCCGGGTTCAGAGTGGTTTTGGGAAGTGAAATTTAAAACTATTGGGGATCTCAGCATCTAAAACCAAATCTTAATCCTCAGAATGGTTTAAGGTGCTTTTACTGACTGAAAAATGATGCCATTCACCCCCATACTGTAAGTCAACAAGAAGCACACCCGATCAAATACCTTGGGTATAATGGAGGCTTAATTAAAAGATTTGTGTTCTCAACAATAGTTTAAAAGAATAAAGCTTTTAGCGATCACAAGATGGGCCCACTGGAGAATACTGTGAGAATTATGCCTCCTCGGCTGTTGAGGAGGAAAAACAAAGAGTAGATTTTAGGAGCCTCTGGAACCCTTACCCACAACCTCACATGTCTTGCATGCAGAGTTCTTAGAAGCTACCATTTTGCACATTCTCAGTTGGAAACGCCCGGAGTTCAAATAATTGATGTGACCTGAAGGGCCTAACGCCACTTCCTGCTCTGCTTCTCTCACCTCTCAGACAAACACAGTTTCTTCCGACAGTCTTAACATGCCTACTATGCGCAGGTTTGTTCTGACTGTTGCTAGAAGCACAAATACACTGATAGAGATGAGTTGTCCCGACCTCAAGTTTTGAAAGTTCACAAATTAATTTTCAATTTTTTCCTTTTTATTACTTTGAAATCTGGGCATATTTCATAAAATAATCTGCCTGCTGTAAATTTCCACTTAGATCACCGAAATACTGTTGGGTTTTGAAATGAAGGGAGAAGTGTATATTTCACAAATCTTTGGAGAGTTCAGCATTTTTTTCCTCCCTGAAGAAAGGAAGTCACATTTTGCCAAGCACAAACATACATAAATCCCAAGGATGAAATTTACTTAAAACCCAGAGCCCACAAGCCTTAGTGGTTGTCAAACTCAGAAAAATGAGTTCCTTGTCCAAAGCTAGAACTGACAGTGTAGGGCTGGGTGCTTTGTATACAATTGCTTTTAAGCTTAAGCAACAGATCCTTTGCTGCTCTGTCATTGATTTACTGATTCTAAGTCATCAATAGCATTAATCTGCACCTGCCTGGGGACCTATTACAAATGACTTTGAAGATGGTGTGAAGCAAGAGTTTATTAGGAGACCACAGTGTTACAGGGAGGGAGGGATGGTCTTGGTTATCTCCCTTAGCAGGATGCTCCGTGTGACCCCTGCAAGGCTGTGATTTCTCATTTCTATATCTCTGTTGCTTGTTGCTTTTGTGGGGGGGTTAGTCTCCCAGGCCTGTTACAACTAAAGCTTGTGTTTTTCTGGAGTTATGTGTAAGCTAATAATGCCCAAATTTGCTGATGAGTAAAAGGGAAAAGTATGTTATGGGTTAAAATAATACAAGAGTCTACTTTTTCCGCTGTGTTGTGATCCATAGAAATCACCCTGAGCCTTCCCCTTTCTTCTCTGCCTGGGAAGCCAATTGCTTTGATTGCAGTGATATGCGCGAGCTAAAATGACTTGCCCTTGCTTGTGAGGCAAATGGAACATGCTAATAGAACTTATCGCATTACCCGATGCAAAAGTGCCATAGCTCATTACTTTAAGATAAAAGGATATCATTGCAGACGGCAAGCAGAATTGACTTTCTGAGGCCCGACTTGATGATGATTTAATCAACTGCTCTCTTTCACTTCTCATCTCTGTGCCTGTCGGTTTCACAGGTGCCGTTAAATGAGACACTCAGAAAGTGAGCGGAGGGAAAGAAATTGCTGTCATTACTTTTCAAGAAAGGAGGTATGCAAATTTTCGACAGAAAGATTGCGTTCATAATGGGCCTGGTAAAATACAAGGATCACGCTTGACAGGTGAGGGCAAGCCATTTGTATGTCCTTAAAGCAGAGCAACCGTCCTCGTTTAGAAATGTGCTCAGTAAGAGAAACGACAAATGAGAGGCCTGGTGGGCTGGGGGAGGTGGGGCCGAATCTCAGGGGCTCTGTCCGAGCTGGTCCAGCTTTGGGGAAGGGGGAGGGAGCTTCAGACCCAAGAAGGCAAACGTCTGACGAGATTTCCGTGCTTGGTATGAACCAAAAAGCCGAGAGGCTCTTATAAAGACCATCATTTCTGTTTTATGTATAGCTGTGAAGCCAGATCACCAGGTGCAAAGTTTAGCTCTTTTGCGTGTGATCTGTGAGACCTCTAGCAAAAAACATTGATCTCTGGGCCTCAGTTTCACTATCTATTAAATGGAACCACTGAGAGCTTCAACCATGGTTACTGGATAATTAAAACCTGTGGCTGGACATAATAGATATTCAAGTGACGGACACACAGGGAGGACTCATGCAGTCTTCAACAAGAACAGTATCTTTTTCTGAAGTGTCTGTGAGTCAGATGCTGAAAATCTCTCTGGCTCTGGTTTAGAAACAATAGAACAGTCTTGATTTCACATTCCAAGCCCTGCTCCAGGAGGGATGCACTCCCAAGAGTGCTGCGTGGCTGTCCCTGGAGAAGCCCAGGCATGTGTGGCGATGCACAATGCTCCCTCCGTACCTCCTTCCACTCACTGGCCCTGCGCGGCGCTGTCACTGAGGACGCTCCCTTGCCTGAGGCAGGAAAGCTCTGTCTTTGGCTGGGCACTACGGGGGTCACCTCTGTGCTTGAGGAAGGGGCGTTAGCAGCCAGCAAGGGCAGTCTGACTGGAATCGTCCTCAGGGAGGCACAGTGAGTCTGAGGAGATGAAGTGACCGGAGAAGTATGAACAGAGGGGCCCTGTCACCCGCTCTGCCCTCAGTAGTAACTGCTCTGCCTCCTCCAGTGCTCAGAATGAAAAACGTCTTTCTTAAGAATGCCCGTAACCCAGTGGTTCCCCCACAAGGAAGCTGCTACAAGCCACCCCTCCTTCCCTCCGCTCAGGCTGTGTGTCACTGAGGGTTGGAGGACGGACAGGGGTCCGAGCTGTCTGCCACAGGAGAGCTCAGTTTCTGCCTTGCATCTCCCATCTTATCGCTGCACCTTGGCTCCGTTTGGGGTGGGGACCCTCTGTGGGGACACTTCTCCTGAGAACTCCAACCAACAGTTGTTAAAAAGAAAGAAAAAGAAAAGACAGAAAGAAAGAGAGAAAGAAAAGAAAAGGAGGAAGAATCCTGAAGACAGTCCTGGAAACGAAGTTTTACTCCCCCTCCAACCCCCTTTACAGATCAGAAGTCAAAGCCCTTAAAGGCAGAGCCGGTACTTGAACCCAGTTCTGGCCTCCGAAGCTCATGTTCTTAGCCAGGATAACAAACCTCCGCTCTCTCATCATTCTTCCATGACTTCACTCATAAGAGACCTCCCCAACCAACTGCTTGGAGGTGTGGAGGAAGCTGAAAATGAAGAGGGGCTTGCGTGACTCTAAGCAGCAGGCTTCAGAGCCAGTCAGCCATATTTCAGCTCCACAGAACGAAGCTCTCTCTCCCTGGAGGTGGGACCCAGCACAGAAGCTGGCGCACAGGGAGAAGCACTCACTAGCTTCAAATTCCACCCTCCAGTCAATAGCCATGCAGCTTGGGATAGTGCTTCACATCTCGAGGCCTCCTGTTTTGAAATCTTTCAGTGGGGATGATGCCTACTCCACAGGAGTTTCGGGGGAATTGAGTGTGCTCAAGTATGTGAAAACAGCCAGAAGGAAATACTAATAATTTCTCCACCTCTTTCAACTCATGAAAGATATATCATGAGGAAATCAGGTAACAGTGATTAATGAGATGTTGGGTTTAATTCTGTACCATTTTATTGCTAGAGGGGAAATCATATTCTGCAAAGTTTCTGTTTGGGAGGTGTTTGAAGACTTGATACTGTGCTACATGCAAACAGAAACAACCACCCAAACAAACAAAAATAGAAACTAACACTAACAGAGTCTTCCCTGGGAACTAAGCGTTCTCTGTCACTGATAAAATACCAACAAGGTGTGACACCTTCAAGTTCACGTGCTCCTTTGTGCTCTGGATGCCTATGGAAGTATAAATACACTTACTCTTCACACAGTGGTCAACATGCTGTGTATCGGCATAAGTAAATGTACACATGTAAGTTTTGGTGTCTATGCTTGTAAAGTATGCACAGCGCAATAATGATTTACAGGCTTTGACATTATTAAGACGCTCACTCAAATTCAAATTGGCAACAGAAATAAACAGTCCAATAACAGAATGGAGATCAAAAAGACCACGTGATTATTGGTATAACCAGGAAGCCAGCCATTCTGGAATCCATCCACAGATTCTGACCAATTAGAAATTGAAGCTACTCGGGGAACCCTGCACAAAGAGACTTTTTTATAGATGAGGCTGATTGAAGAGCTGATGTAACCAAATTAACAATAGACCAAGCCTGGGAAGGGATAAAAGAGATAAATAAAAACTGGAGGTCAGAGGAAAGACTATAACGCGCCTGGTATCTGAGCATTCATACGTCTGACAGACTCCATCTGACCTCCTGGGACACATGGTAAGGGTGGTTTCCTCTTCCATAGGAAAGCTTCCCCGTGCCCTGATTTCTCTGGCTCTGTGTTTGGCTGCTGGCACGTAGTCCCTCCAACACTGGTGACCAGTTTCCTCGAATACATCTAAGAGCCTACTCATCCCAGGCTTCAGGAGAAACCTGGCATCTAGTAAGTGCTCAATAAATATACATGTAAGAGTGAATTAATAAGTTACATAGAAAAATAGAAGGGATCATTATAGAGAGCATTTGGTTGGTCAGATCAAGAAATGTACATTGGTTGATGGAATGCACACTAAGTCATGTGAAAGTGAGGTCCGAATGTGTCTATCAGACAGACTCCGAACTAATTTTGAAGTGAAAGTAAATCCTCAGAACACAACACCCCCCAGAGAAATCAGACTGGAAAACTGATTTTCTTCTTCAAAAAAAATCTGGAAACTCAAAATCCTATAATTTTTCTTTTTCCATTTGAGTTATTTCAAGCTGCCTAAAGCAGCTGGAATTGAACAGGGAAGAGGAAATGGTAATCTCATATTGTCAAGATCAACCAGATTGTTTTAAAAAGCAAGATAGGATGGTCTGGGAATTTAGCTCAGTGGTTCCAGTGACTGCCTTACAAGAGTAAGGGCCCGGGTTGGATCCTGCTTAGCATGTACTACAAAGCTGGATGTGGTGACTCATGCCCACCACTGTCAGTACCACATACCACAATGCTAGGAGTGATGGCTCACCCCTGTCATCCCAGCACTTGGAGGCAGGAGGATTGCTATGAGTTCAAGGCTGAGTTCAAGACAAGCCTGAAGTATAAAGTGAGATGTCTCAAAAAACTAAAAAAAAACTAATAAAAAAAATCAGGATAGAGAAAAGATTGGCTAAAACATAAATATAATTTGAAATAAACTGATTTACAAATTCTACAGGTGGTTCAAGAAGATCCAAAGACATCTTGGACTACCACTCCGTAGGGTTCCAAAATTGATTCATTTTTCTTTGATGAGTATCTGCCTTCACTTCTGTCATCTTAGAAGCCATCACATTTGTAACTGTGATTTTAAATTAGATTGTATCCAACAACAGTCTTTATTTGAGGATAATTTACCAGCCCAGTCTTCTATGTCACACACGAGGAAGGGCAGGATTACTATAAATTGTCTGCAAGAAAGTACAAATTGCCAAGATAAAAACACCCCCTAGTCTGCCAGTCTCAAGTTTCCTGTTTTGACATACTATATGCAGTAATTTGGTATCCACAATCTCTTATTAGAAAATGAATGTGCTATTTTTCTGAATGCTGCAATTACAATAATTGAATTTAAAATGGGGATTGAGTTTCTCTATTTGGAGAAAAAGAATAATTGTGTATTTCTGATTAAAATCAAGGGGACTGAAAAGAGGTTGAATAAATTCCAGCGTCAGCCTCCCTGAGTGACTCCTCGGGCCAGAAAAGCAGTTATGCAGAAGAAGGACAAATCCAACAGGGTGAAATGGACTGGGACCTCGGCAGCAGCCACCCTCTCTGGCCTCTGGACTTTGTCTCCTGGCCCTCAGTCACAGCACCCTGGGACAAAGGCAATCAGGGTGCCTGGCACTGTCACATGGTAAATGGCAGCCGGGCTGGCGCTCCCCACTGTGTCAAAAATTAAGAGTTAAAACGCAAGGAAAACAAACATCTCTTTGTGTTGAAAATGCCTATTCTTTTTTAGCATGCCAACCTTTCGGAGTCCTCTTTACTTCTCTGCTCTGGAACTTGTCTTCTGGGGGAGGGGGGGTTGGCGCAAGAGGTGACACAGGAGTTGCGGGGAGGAAGGCACTGATGCTTTCCCTATGGGGCTGGGCTGTGTCTTTGGTTTTATCAAAAATGACGTTAAAAGTTCTCTTTAAGGCTAAGATTTGAAGAACAGAGGAGGAAAGGAGCAACATGGTTATCCTGCCTTTTGTTCTATGTGATGGCATCACTCATTCTTCTGAAAATCTCCATTTACCTAGATGAGACAGTGACTTTCGTCTCCCAGTTCCTATGATGCCCATAACACAGCTTCCCAAGAAAAGAGAAAGTATTTGCCCTCCACGAAGTGAGATAAATGAGCTTTCTTACCTCTTACTATTTGTAAGTGGCTTTACTGTGGTAGAACTGACATTAGTAAACTGCAAATCCCTGAGCTGCACAGCTGGATGCCCTTCCACATAGGTGCCCACACCTGTGAACCGGCGATCCCCATCCAGACAGTGAACACACCCACACTTCCAGAAGTTTCCTTCAGCTCCTTTGTTAAGCCTTCCAGCCCCTACCCGGTCAGGGTCAGCCTGTGCCCCTTCCCCTAACCACAGATCTGCTTTCTGTCGCTCAAGATTAGTTTGCATTTTCTAAAATTTTATATAAATTGAATCACACACAGTGTGTACTCTTTTTTGTCTGGTTTTTATCACTCACAGCTTTGGTATTTTGGCAACTAATTAAAAAGGAGCCTCCTAGCTCCAAGGCAGCAAGCAGGCAACCTTCGGAGGCTAACCCAGCCTGGGTTTATTGTTATCCCCCATGAATAGGACCGATTACTTGGCCTTACTTTATTCTCAGGCTTTATTATGTACTTCAGTAATCAATAAGCACTTGTATGGCAGAGGGTTTATTTTACCCTATAAATCCAGGACAGAGAGAATGATATTAAGACCTCAGCATGGATGTGCTCTGCTGCTCTGCAATGCTACGAGGAGAACACAAGTCATGGATTTAAATCTAAGAAGGTTACAGAGCAGTCGCTGCTCCTGGCTGGATGGCAGGGCTCGTAAAAGACTCAGGCAAGATCTACAGCGATTGCACCATAGACCAATGGGACACAAGGATGTGAGTGAAAAACCCAAACTGTACAGGCATGCTGCTGGTCTGCACTGAAAGAATTATAAGCACTAGCTTGAGCGGAATGTGAAGAGCCCCTCTCAAAAATCCAAAGTATTTCTGAACCGAACAAATACAAAGGTAGAGAACAGACATCAGTTTCAGGTCAACCGGCAGAAAGTCTGGCTCTGGGTTAGGAAGAAGCCTCGGTGGTAGTTGCTGCAGGGTCCCGTGAGGCCTTTAATTCTCTCCCCTGCAACTCCTCGCCCCGGGGCTCCAAGATAATTATCGCTGGAGCATCCTTTCTCTGGAGGCCCCTGGAGACCCATCTCTCCTTTCAAAAGCAAAGAGGTCAAATTCATGGAAGAGGGAAAATAAATGGCTAATAAACATACGAAAAAATGTTCCACTTCACTAGTAATCAAAGAAATGC
>PVIR01003766.1:0-12500 GCA_004026965.1 Petromus typicus | reverse complement strand
CAGATTTCCCCACTCTCTTTTCATGCCATATTCTTTTTCCTGGGAAGTAAGGAGAATTATTTTATTTTTTTTCTTACTGGAGAGACTTACGCTTACTTCCTCACTGCTGCATCTTCCACCTGACACAGCATTCTGGAGTCTTGTGAAATGAATTCAGGTTCAACCAAATTATAAATGCCTCTTTCTTTCTGATTTTCAGGGACACAGGTTGACTAGATAACCATGCCCAGATGGCACAGGTAAAACTCTAAACTCTGTTAGACCCACCATTGATGTCTCTCGATAAGGAAAGGTCACTAATTGTGTCAGTCTCTACACAAGCTTTGCTGCTGCTTTGATTAAAATGTCTCTTCTCATTTGGTCCTTGGAAGAGCATCCCAAATAACTCACTGCCCTGGGACCCATTGCTCTACACGACGGGTCAACAAATTGAGCTTTAGGGAGCATTGGGAAAAGAAAGGTAACATATGCTGACAGTCTACTGGGTGCTAGACATATCCTTTGTGTTACCTTGTTTGATTTGTGCTTGAACCCTTAAAGGTAAATAGCAATGCTTTCTTTTTAACAAATTAAAATTTTAAAAGGTTACTCCGCTCCTTGGGATTCAAACTCAGGAGAATATGACTCAAAACTTCATGTTCTTTTCACTCCAAAAGCACTGTGTAAGGCAAAAATAGTTTAAAAGGAAAGCGTACATAGGGAACTCTAAGGAGAAGAGAGGAAGGGGTGTGAGAAGATGAGCGGACACTTCATGCTTGTATCCAGGGTCACACTGGCTCCATGTGGCTCTCACAGCACGGCCGAGTGCACATTGTGTGGCCCGTGGCCAGCTCAGATGGAGGCTCAGTGTCGGGCTCCTGGAGCATCCTGGTTACCTATCCCTATGTGCAAGGCTGTCTGAGAATCAGCAGGAATTCACTCTTGCTCACATTGGAATATGTGTCAACCAGTGAAGGCTCAGGATCTGTGGGGAGACTCCAGGCTCACCCCCTAGCTCCATAGTCCCAGGAGCAGTACCAGAGAGAAATCAGGTGGCTAAGGTACACATTACTTTGTCCTGAAATAATTATATATAAAAGTTGCACCCGCATTGTACTCAAAATGCAAAGGAAACATTTGGCAGGCTGTAAGAATGATTTTTGAACACCTATTATTGAAAAGCATGGAAAAACAGTGTGAAGCTCTCACTTTACAAGTCTCCTTTTTAACAGCATACATTTCAGTCTCGTTGGTACTGGTGTTCCACAGGTGTCAAGCCACTCAAGGTCCCCACTCTACAAAGGCCCTTGAAAAGGTTTTCTGTAACAGAGGGATTTGAGGTCCAGAGGTCTTCCTCTTCTCTTACTACCAATCACTCTAGGATCCTTTCTGTACATACAGTTCGCTGGAATTTACTGGGAGCCAAAATAAGGACATAAGCCCATAAGACTGTTCATTGTGGTCTGCTCTTAGACACTCTGGTGAGGTCGCCCAGAAAACTGTCTGTAGAAGTCAAAACTCTCTTCTTGAATAAAAGCATCAAAAGAAAGCGGTTAGAGCCCTTAAGCAACACCCTTGGCAGAGATGCATATTTTACCCTGTGTGCTCCAGTATCTTGTTTTTGCTGGCTTAATCTCCCTGCGCAGTTACTTGTTCAGAGTCTGTGCTTCCCTATGGACCATGAGAATTGGAATCACTCATTAATATTACAAAAGTACTTCACACTCTAAATTTATTGGTTATATTACTTTTGACATGAATTTTATAGGTTGTATGCTATTAGAAGTTCGTATTATTGAGGCATATTTTTCCAACATGTTCAGGAAAGCTCTCACATTTTAATATCAATAATCAATGAGCAATGATGCCTTGTCTGTTATTATTTGAATGGACACTGCCTTTCTGTGACTCTCTAGGTGCTTCTTTTTAGACCAAGTCTCTACTTGACAGTGATTTTCAGCTGTGGATCGTGTTAGTTACTTTGCTTAAGACTTATTCTGTTGAGATTTTCTAGAGAGCTGATGGTGAGCTGTGCATATGAAGACTGGAAACGATGAAGGTTGGCTGACCACTGTACGTCTTGAAAGACCATGGCTACATAGTCCAGCATGACTGTCTTCTAGATACATAATTCCATTCTTCCTCTTTTAGCATTCTTCTATTTTTTTTCAGAGCAGCAATCTGTTTTGTTAAAATACAAATGGTTACCAACCTATGATGGTTTAACCTAAGATTTTTTCCACATTAGGATGATGGTGTAAAAGCAATACACATTCAGCAGAAACTTCCCTTGGAATTTTGAATTTTGATCATTTTTCTGGAACAGCCCTCTGCAGTAAGGGAGTCTCCAGAAGGGCTGAGCAGTGACAATGAACCACAGCTCTTAGCCACGCTGGTTCAAGGGTCAACAAGCATACGATGTTGCTAAGCTATGATGTCTGAGAGCTTAAGTTATTAAATGCATTTTTCTTTTGAGATAGGGTCTTGCTTTGTAGTTCAGGCTGATCCTGAACTCACTATGTAGCCTAGGCTAACCTCAAACTCAGCAATCCTCCTGACTCTGAGGAGCTGGGGTTACAGACATGAGCCACCATGCCCAGCATTGTGATACATGGTACCGGGGATCAAACTCGGGACCTCACACTTGTCAGGCAGACACTGGAACCACTGAGCTAAATCCTTGGCCTTTAAATGTATTTCTGACTTGTGGTATTTTGAAGTTACAAAGGGTTTACTGAGACTAATTGCAGCAAAACTCAAGGATTTCTGGGATTGATCTTCTGAGCCCCTGCTTGCCAGAGTAACTGACTGACAAGGTCTGGTATGACAGAGCGGCTGCAGGTCCCTGAAGGAAGTAGCCCTTCTCCATCAGAAGGCCATGCCTCTTAAAGATATGTCCTTTGCTCTTCCCAAATTCAAGACATAAAAACTGCAAGTTGCAGTAGCCATCTGAGGACTGTAAGGTACCAAGTGGGAAGACCATACATATTCTCAATGAGGTCTTCGAGAGAAAAGAGGAGTGGGAGCACCTAGGTTCTGAGTGGCCTCACTGGGGTGTGCTAGCCCTAGACTTCTTCGACAGGAGACAGACCAGCTATCGCAGTGGTGCTCTCAGTCCAGGGTGATGCCAACTGCATGCAAGATAATGAGTAAAGATAATGATGATAAACACAAAGCCAAGTTTTGTTTTGTTTTTGAGGCATTAGGGATTGCGATTGTGGCTTTTGCATTGATATAGATCCCCTGTCCCTTTTTTAGTTTTTAGTTTTGAGATAGCTTCTCTATAACTTACTCAGGCAGGGCTCAAACTTGGAGTCCTCCTGTGTCAACCTCCCAGAAAACTAGGATTATAGCATGTGGCATCATTCCCAGGTATAAAAGCCAACCTTAAGGTTCCCTAAAACATACTTGCAAAAGAAAATGGCATAATGTGGAGCACCCACCTGCATCCCAGGCAAGGGGAACATGTCTCCTCCTGCTTCTAACTTCCTGAAGTGGATCTAACTCATAAGTGCACTCAGGTTTTCTTTCTGTGAACACTGTTCAAGTGCATGAGTAGAGGACAAATCCATGAATTGCCTGCATCAGAGTCAGAGCCTGATTTCCCAGTTGGATTAGCTTTTGAGCTTCTTTTAACATTAAATGGATAATTTATAAAGAGTATTGGAAAGTCTACCAGTATTTACTGTCTTAAACTCCTTTTCTACAACCAGTAGGTCACTCTAGTCATTCTTTTCATTAGTATAATGTATGAAAAATCGCCTATGTCCTTGTCTTATAGAGTCGGCATAATGTCTTAGCTCAAGATCAAAGACTAAGGCAGATCTGACTTAACAGTTGTGTTTTCCTAAATTAGGCTTTCCTCTCCCATTAAGTGCTGATCAAAATGAAATGGCTCCCTGCACAAGCAATGACTAATTCCTTTAATCAATAATACCTACACATCTTTCATGGAATACATTCTGAGACTTCTCAGTAGGACTAGACTATTTTACTATGTCCACACTCATATGCACTCATTGTAAGAAATACTGAAAAAAGAATATGTATAATATTCTCCAGCTGAAGTCTTTGAAATATTACCTACATTCTAAACAATTCCCACACATTTACTGACCAATACTATAAAAGCCATTTTTCAGACGTAGAAGGTGTTATATTTACCCACACATATAAACGCATAGTGATAACAGACAGGCATATATCACACTCTAGCCTTGCGTATGCATATACCAACATGAATCAATCTTCCTCTACAATTACGAGGGTGTATGCACAGAGTGATAGTTGCACACAGGGACAAAACTTTTTTCTAGACTACAGACATTTTCTTTGGTAGCTTCATCATAATCCAAAGTAGCACCATAAGGTGATTAAACCATTAGCCAAGACAAAACCTTCTGGGCCATCCATGCACACCACTGTTTTCAAATCTGTTCTTCCGTGTGATGTGCCAGTTGAAATTACCTCTACAACATGGTCAGGGCCAATGGGATGGACTGCTAATGTCCTGAATTGCTATAAGCAACTTTCTGAGAATCATCTGGAGACAGCGGGACATTCTGTTTGGGTCAGAAGGATTGGTAATTCTTCTACTTGCTTCAAAGTTTTAGACAGCACATGTTTAGGATGGAAGGTACAGAGCAACAGGTATGTCTGGTGCAGTGAAGAAAGCCCACAGTAAGGTACGTGGAAGCAGTTCCTATGTCAGTAGTACACAGCTTCTAACTCCCTGATCACTCGGTGTGAGAGTACCTGACTATTTTCACTCATAATCAATCACAAGCCGCTTCCTCCTAGCTGGGGAGGGAGGCAAGTAATTTACAGCTGTTCTCTGTAGGCAAAATGGTGATGATTATCAGTGATTGTACCCGAGTACCCAGAATGCATCAGCAGGTGCCTTTAGCACTAGATGAGTGACAACAGCTGCTGTTTTCAAGGAGTTAAGTGAACACTCTCCTGCTCCCTCTGCTCTGATCAGACCTTCTCATTTTTCTCCAGTTCTTATTTCTTTCCACCTTTTCTACAGTTTGTCTTCTAAGAAGAAGATTACAGGAGTAGCATTCTTTCTTCACCACTCTTGCATGTCTTCACTGTGGATTTGCTAATAGTGTTACTCTCGTCTTAACTTTGTGGTTCACACTGAGCTGGACCATTTCTGCTGTGAGCCCGCAACCACCGTGATGCATCCTGACCTTTTCCTTCCAAGGTTGTGAATCTGGAAAGTGGGAGAATTTCTACGTTGTGTTTATTTTTCAGCTACCAACTTCGTTATATTTAAAAATTTTGTGCATCTTTCTAGAACAGAAAGTTCCATTGACTACTGATCATCACATTCTTAGGTGACTGCCATATACATATCATCTCAGGACAGCACATGGCATTTATTTGTGGGCGATGCTCAGCCTTTCATTTTTCAAGGGTACGTTACTCCCTACCTATTGTGCTCCATTGCTTCATAGAAGAACCCAACAAGAACGATGAGTTTTTTTGACCAGCAAGTAGCAGGACACAGAAACCCTGCAAAGACAGCTGCAAAATGGAGCCTGGGGATGCTGAGGAGGGGATTACGGTAATTAAAGGCAATTAACACAAGTGTTTCCACTTTGCATCTGGTGCGAGGAGAGAGACAAACTTTGCGATGCATACTCCTAACCACCCAGTTCTGACAACACCTTGCTCCGTGTGCTGTCAGATGCACCTATACCTCGCAATGCCTCAGTGCTCCTGATTGGGGATAGCTCACAAGGTCGGCGTGGCTCCGCACAGTACTAGAGCTCTGACCGAGTCCAGTCGGTGGCCAGTTCTCCATGACTTAGTGCTCTTTGGCGCACTCCGTTTTTGGCATATGCATAAAGTCCTTGATGTCCATAAGGAGAATGACAACTTAACAAATCAGTAGCTTTTGGGTGCTACTGAGAACAGGCCAGCTGCTTCCTTTATTGGAGGTGATGCATGGTTAATTTCTTTATTTTAGCATACTGTACACAGATGTGGCTGGGTTGTTAATTTTGCTTTGCTACCAAGAGTTACAAGGTATCAGCTATCAGCTGATTTATTTGAAATCCTCCCTGGAACACATCAGAATTTTAATTGTTTCCTGAATTTCTGTGGTGGCAGAAGAATTGATGTCACTGGAAAATGTCTCGGGTCCCTGCTGACTGCACCTACCTCCTGGTGACTGATTTCCAATTGATACAGATGAGGCCTGAGAGGCAGCGCACACAGATACACCCCCATGAGCCCAGCAGCCCAGTAATGGCTAACAGAGATGATGGGGACCAAACATTTCTTTCCAGCAACTCATCAAGTACACTGCTCTCCTCAACAGATGTAACCGACGGGCCTGACATCGATGTTGGCAGAAACAGATGGTGCCGCGGGCAGCTCTCTGTTCCCTGCTCCCTGCTTGGGCTCTGAAAGATGGGGACAGGGCCTGTGTGTGCAGGCGGGTGGGACAGGGCTGTGTTTTCCAGCAGCAGGTAAAATCCATTTGTCACACCAGCTCCAACTGGGTTTTCAGCACAGAAGTTAATATCTGAAACCAATGAGGCATTCTGTCCTGCCGCCATCGTGGGGAGGCAAGGGAAGCCTCTCACTCACCACTTCCTCTAAGAGAAGGGAGGGACAGAAGGAAGGATGGGGGTGGCCGGTCAGGCAGGCAGAGGGAAGCCAAGCACCGGAGGAAGACAGATGGAAACAGGCTGGCCTTGCAATGGCTTCAACGCCTTTGCTTTTTGTATGTCTGTTTCAAAACAAGATGGCGGGCAGGGGCCAGAGAAGAGCACTTTCCCTTAAATGGCTTCCGGAAGCTCAGTGTCCTCAGGCTATCACCACCATCACCGGCAGCGCTAAAATCACTCCCGCCCAAAGAAGCTGGAGAAAAACAAGTGTGTTTTCTTTCTCTGTTCTTTCAGAGACTCAGCAACCTCATAAAAGTGGCCTCTACATATTCACTCTGTCTGAAATATGAATACGCACAGTAATAAATTCCTATTGCCTCCAACTCTGGACATTGCCAAAGTACGTGGCACAGAGAGGATTTTTATGAGCGGGCCTTCAGCTGCCAGGATCCCACCTTCATAAAGAAGAGATTTCAGTCCATTCTGTCTATTTATTTTGTGTAGAGAAATCAAGGGCAATAAAGCATGAAGAAATTCACTCTACCTTATTCCATTTCACACTTTTGTCAACCACGCTTTATCGAGTATCTGAATGAATTTTTAATATCATGCCACAAAATGCTTTGGTCTTCTATCATATGCTGGGACTCTATCAATCTGATAACACTTGGGAGTTCTGAGAGATACTCAGCACCGAAGAAAACAGCTTTAAAGTTTAGTCATTCTGATGGAATGTAAAAGCTTATATCAGTGACAGGTTGACAGAAAAAGCTGTTTTCCTTTCCATTTCACAGACTCCCACGTATGAATGCCATGAAACATGTCAGGACTTTCTCTGAGTCTATGAAGACAGAGATGGCATCTGCTCCCAGTGGGAAGCCCTTCTAACCAGTAATACTATAAAATTTCATGATTCTGAATTCTGACTGACATTCAAAAGGGCAGGGAGGAGGTGTTTACTATATTTTATAGGACAACATCAATTGCTTGTCTTAGCACATAAATATAGTTTTATGGTATACAATGCCACCTCAAGCATCTTTCCTCTCTTTTTTCTCTTGGAAAGAAAAGTCACAATTTGATTGTGTTAAACAAAGAGGTTTCTACTTTCCTGGCATCCAAAGGAGGAAGCTCATATTTGCATTTTCCCTTAACTGTACATTTTTCCTGACTCCTATAGAAAGCTATTGGCAGAAAGAGCGAGAGATCTCATTGATTCCAAGCTCCCTGTCTAGATTTTATATTATGGCAGGAACTATTACACCAGTTTCTAATGATGCTATTGCCTTCTAATAATTTCCAGTGGATGTGTCTAGAGGCAGCAGTTGGAGAAGATGTCTCTAAGACATATATCCATAGTTTAAGTCGTGGTGGTTTGTTTCCCTCATGTACTGTTTTAGGTAAAGATGATGAACTATAATTTGGTGGCAATAAACAACAGTGATAAGCAGGTATACCTAACTGTTCAATAGGGTCTTTAATGTCCTTTGAACATGATCAGAGTCCTGGAATGAGTTGCCTTTGGATTACAAATCAGTGGGTGAATGAGCCTGGGTTCGTAGCTTGGTGCTACAGCACTTGCTTAGCATGTGTTTGGTTCAGGATTTGATCCCTGATCCCTAGCACCACAAATGCACACATGCATGCACGTGTGCACACACATACGCAGTAGGCGGATAGCACAGTCAAGCACCAAGTATTCAAATAAACTGCTCTCTATACTGTAACCACAATTTTAAAACAAACAAACAACAAACAAACTTAAAAGGCTGAAAGTAGATCCTGATTTGAAAAGGCAACATAAGACCTCTGAACTTGCTGCTTATCTCTGAAAATTCCCCTAAATGGAGGAAATGGCATAGAGTAATCTTCAGAACAAATGAACACAAGTGAGTATTTCCTAAGAAAACAGGACTACATTTTCTTTCTAGAAACTAGAGTGATATGGACAGGAAAGGCCAGATAAGGGAGAAGTCAAGAGACGTAAAAAACTAAAATAGAAGCCAACAGCTTCTATTAATGGTATTCTATGAAGAAGGAAGAAGAGATACAAAAGAAAGGACAGTCTCTGGTGGATCTTTTCAGCCACGCTTTCTCAGCAGGGGTGAGAGATGCCACCAGGGTACAAATTATTTTGTGAGAGTGAAAAAAAAAATCATAGCTTACAGTGGTTGTGCTCTTACAAGTATGGCCTACAAAACATTACTCCTTAGTGTTGACCTAGAGGGAAGGAGGGTATGTTTTTAAAAAAATTCTGAAATGTTTCCTTGGTGGATGGGCATAATGAAAAAACCCCGAAAATCACAGCTTTAAGTACTTTAAAAATTCAGCTCATGTGTCCACAAACCACACTTGAAAAGAACATTTGGTGAAGTGATCATTGCTAAAGAAGAAAGGAATGAATTATTTGTAGGCTTGTACTATGGGCTTGCACGGTACTCGGCTATGATGTGACTGGCTTTCCCAGCACATGGAGACATACAAAAATATGACTATAATTCATTTACTCTCCTGAAGGTTGATTGAGCTAAGTTTTACTATTTATTATATTTTACATATGAGCACACTAAGACTTGGAGAGCAAAAGTGTTCTGTCTGAAGGTTATATAGCTAGTAAGACAAGAAACCAGAGATTAAACTCGGGTCCTTATTGTTCTTTTAAAATATGACCCTAATGGATTCCAGTCTCTACAATACTCTTTGCCCACTCAAAAGTGAGGGTGTCTTCAGATGAAGAATTTTACATTTGAGTCCTAGTCAGTGTTAAAAGATAAGAACACAGGCTGAGAAGGGGAGACATGGAGACGAAGGAAAGATATGCAGAAGACGTTTAAATTACCACTGCTATGCGTGTCATTGAGCTCTCTGGACTCATTCCTGCTCCTTGTTTGTGAACCTGGGTGTGAATGTTTGCAAGCCTTTCCTCCAATCAGTTCTTTGAAGAATCAGGCCAGAAATCTGACATCTTTGATCTCCTTCCAAAACCTTTCTCCAAACACAAAAGTTGAACTGAAAGGACTGTAGTATCCACACGTGTTCGGTGGGACCAGAGTGTCCAGCACATAAACAAAGCTGTGTTGAATTTTATATCAAAACATTCGGCCAAGCCTGTCTTCTTATTCTTTTGTGGCCATGCTGGGTTTCTCCAGGAAAGGAGACCTCATAGGACGGTGGAGAGATGCTTCCGTCTCCCTGCATCTCTTTATAGTTTCTTTTGTGGAGAGAGTGGGAGAATAGATGGGAGCCTTGAGATCCAAGAATGAGCACATCTTCGGACGCTCTTCCATTTGGGAGTGCTCACAGGGAGGCAGATTCTTGGCCACAGTGGGCAGGCAGGGGCCCGGTGGCCATCTGAGGAGCTGATGAGCGAAAGGCCCTGCTGTTTTCCAGTTTACATCGACACAAAGAGCCACAGGATGGAATTTCAATCAGCAGGGCTATGTGGAGAGCAGTCGTGGCACCAAAAAGACAGGAGGGTGGGGAGCCCTGACATGGGTCCAAGTGTTCCTGTGGCTGGTTGCTTGTCTGCCTCGGGAAGGGATGGCAGGCGCAGCAGAGGGCTCCTCCTGATGCCCCGAAGTCCTCACACCCTGTGTTTGTTCATTTTGTGCCTGGACACCGCGCCAAGGCAATGTTCCGACTATGCTGTGACTTCTGAGCAGGTGGCTTAATAAAGTGTGCTTGTAAAGGGTTATGGGGCACCTTTCCTATAAACTGCTGCTTGGGCCCATTCCAGAAGTCATGTTCATCTTGTACTGATCGGAAGGACTAAACTTACTGACAGTGCTATTTCAACTATAACCAAGCCTCCTTCTCTCTGTAGCACAATCTTTATGGGGAAAATATTTAAAATCCAAACTAGAAATACTATAGGAAAAAAATATTCCCTCTCAGGCACACTCAGGGGGATGTGTGAACTTTCTGATGACAGAGGGAAAACTCAGACATTAATGTACGAGGCACCAATTTGTGGGGTCATCTATATGCCAGACATTATAGGGATACCTTCACACTGAACCCCCAAAACGACTCTGAGGAGGTCGATATGACCACACTCCCTCTATAGTAAGAGATTAAAACTCAAAAAGGACAACAGAATTTCTCCATGTGACACAATGAAGGTGACACAACAGCGTCACACAGGTGTGTCCTGAGTGGGCCTGGAGACGCAGCTCCCCGCTTTCCCCGTGCTGTCCCAGGAGAGCACAGACTCCAGGCTCCTTCCCAACGGCTCTGAGCTCCAGGACTGGGAACGGTTCCCTCACCTCTTGATGCCTCAGTTCTCTCACTTGCCAAATGAGAGAACGTCTGGGGCTATTCTGAGATGAGTGTAGAATTCCCCATGTGTGAACCCTTTTCACAGTGCGCGCGCAGCAGCGTGAACTTCCCAGAGTGCCTTGGGAGATGGCTGAGCCCGGCTCACCTGGCGGCCTGGGCCGCCTGGGGTCCAGCCAGTGTCAGAGTGGCCAGCATTCATGGCGGCCCCATCGAGACAGCGCTTCACAGCGTCGCCCGCAGCATCCCTGAGTAATTCTTTACTTCCTAGGTTGACACAAATGCCCTTATTTATTGTTGTTCACTCAATTTGTTTTCTTTCAGTTAAGAGGTGCCAATTGCTGGGCACCCTGGAGGTGCCCGAAAAATATAACATCCTATTTTCACAGTGGGACAGGATAAAATAGAGGCAGAATATCTGGAACTTTGAGGGGAGCAAGGATCCCAAAGCACTATAATGATTGTTAATACCTCACATTTGGCTGTGTTGGGCCAAAAATGTGTACAGAAGGGTTAGGAGTTGATCAGAAACCTGGGGAGAATAGTGCATGGAGTAAAAACCTGTCTGTCTCTGTTGGGTACATGCAGCTCAAAGGCATGGCATTTGGAAAGGGAAAATTTAAAAGCACGTGTTCCCGAACAGGATGAAGTCCTTCATGTGAATGTGCCACAGACAGTAAGGGGACACATGAGACTTGGGGCAGGATGGCCAGGCAGCCGAGTCCTGCCTTCCTTCCCATCTGCAGGTCTTCTCTGGGTCTGCAGCCTCCTCTCTGCTCTTCTTCTGCACATGGCCAGCGAGCAGAAGCTTTCTTCCTCCTTCCTTCTGGCCTGTTCCTCTCCTCTCTCCAGCTTCTCTTTTCTCCACTGGAACCTCCCTGTGATGGCCTTTCACAACCCTGTCCATGGCCATCCCTCACTGGCCCAGCCCCATAGCTCACCCCCGTCCCCTACCTCCTGATCTCCCCCCACCTGCTGATGTGTCACTGGTGCCAGGTGCGGACCCCAGACCTGTGGCTCTCAGATATAGCTTTTTCACTTTGAACAGACACCTGTGCATCCCCAGGAAGTGCCCGGGATCCCCTCCATGTCCCCACCGTGGAGGCTGTGGGAAGGCGAGCACAGCGGGCGAGCAGGTGTGTACTGTCTCAATCAGGACCCGGGGTTCTGGTACCTCTCCCCTCACACCGTGGAGAACCGCTTCTCTAGACTTTGACATTATTTGTTCAATCCCACTTCTCCCTTGCACTCTTCATCAAATTGGTTACCCACTCCTTGCTGACTGCTTCTCAAAAATACCTTCCACATCGGATTCTTCCTTTCCATTCCCACAGCCCCCAACCTCATTATCTCCTGCTGGGATTGTTGTTGCAATTGCTTGCTAGCAGGTCTCCAAACCTCCAGGCTCTCTCGGCTCCAATCCATCTTGCCCACTGTTGCCAGATTAACCTTCTAAACCAGTGGTTTCTAAACTTCGGCGTGCATTAGAATCACCTGGGGAGCTTGTTAAAAACACAGACGTCTTGACCCCAACCTATAGATTAGGACTGAGGGTCTGGGTGGAGCCCAAGGTATATGTATTGTTTAACAAGCTCCCCCGCGATTCCCAGGCAGGCAAGGCAG
>PVIR01003765.1:9567-85423 GCA_004026965.1 Petromus typicus | reverse complement strand
GGGTGGTAGGGTGGGTGGGGCTATGGGAAAAAATGAGAATTAAGTTGTGTCTTATACTGGTACAAATCCCCATTATGGAGTGCAATCATGATGTGTATATTTAATGTACCAATAAAGATAATTAAAAAGAAAAAAAAATAAATAAAAATAAAGGAAGAAATTAAATTATCAAAAAAAATTGCTGATTAAGAGAGAACTTGTGAATTTATGTAAAAACCATATTTTTAAACAATATTAACACTGAGAAGAGACTTCCTCTTCCATCTAATATGAATTAACGAGAATCAGATTTATTCCATTGATACAAAACTAACAGTATCAAACAAAATTTAAGAAAAGTGGTTTTCAGGACATAAAACTTGTGACAAATTTCAGGGCTGGGGATATAGCTCAGTGGTTCCGGCACCTGTCTTACAAGCTCAAGGACCCGGGTTCGATCCCTGGTAACCACATAATAATACTGGGTGTGGAGACTCACCCCAGCAGCAATCAGTACCACATACCACAGTGCCGGACGTGGTGGTTCATGCCTGTAATCCCAGCACTCGGGAGGCAGAGGCAGGAGGATTGCTGTGATGTGAGTTTGAGGCTGAGCTCAGGGCCAACCTGAACCACAAAGCAAGACCCTCTCTCAAAAAACCTTTAAAAAAAATAAAAACTTGTGACAAATTTCAGTGAATCCTGATAAAATGAAAAAACAGATTGGAGCATTCATATACTCTAGTTTACTTCTAGAATATTTTCTTAGCCATATCACAGAAAAGCGAACCTTATACAAACTAGTGGATTCTTGTGCTTAAAGAGATGCAGCTGGAAATATGAGGAGACCTAGTATCTAGTGTTGAGAGCAGAGTACTGAACAGAAGACAGTTCCACAAAGAAAAAAAAACATAAAAAATCTACAGATGGTTCTTTTTCATTATTAGAAAAAAATTTTTACCATGTGCACATGTGATAAAAGTACCTGAGACACAAATAATTTAAAGGATTTGAAAGAGCAGTACCTACCATTAAGAGTGCCAGGAACACTAAGCATTCCTATGAATCAGGCAAGGAAACATGATTCACAGGTAGTTAAAGTACTAAAGAAAGTCTTCCTTTTGTGTAAGAAATAATTAGCCCTGCAATAGCACTGTCTTAGGACTAATAAGTCTGTGAAGTGAGACTAGGAGACAGAAGAGTGATACACAGATTAAAACAGGGACTTGTGTAAACTAAATAAGCAAAAAAATGACAAACAGAACCTGGATGAACTGAGATAAGCCTGCGAAAAATGTAATACAAGGAAGAATAGCCTAATTAGAGAGTGAAAGACAAAGGACTAATAAAATCTGCTGACAACAAGAAGTCTGCAAAGCTGAATTGACTGTATCCCTCTATTTTCACATGTCCGATCTATCCCTCATACATGTCAAAGTACTACTCACAGGCTTTCAAATTCAGTAGCTTTCTGAGAGTGCTCCTTTCAGCAGTGCTTCCTCTGGATAACCAGAGACATATTTTTCTCAATTTAATTTTATTGGTACATTTTATTCATACAATATAATCACATTTAACATTGAGAACTGTACCTGTACCTGACATTGTAATTCTCATTTTTCCCATTCCCCTGCCTCCCTGCAGCCCCTGATCCTATATAAATAAAGTTTGCTTAAGTTTTTTACTATCAAGTTTTTCTTTTCCTTCCTTATTTTCCCTTACCTATCTTCCTCCCACTTTTTTTCATATTTTCTTCCTATGTCTCATTACCCATCCTACATTTTGGCATTCATTTACATCTTCAATTTTTCATACTAGAGAAAAGATATGGCACTTACACATCTGTGTTCTATTTACTTCACTTATGAGTATGTACTCAAGGTCAATCAACTTGAGTATAAATGACTGAAATGTGTAATTCTTTATGGTTGAGTAATACTCCATTTTATAGAAAAACCACATCTTCTTTATACAGTCCCTGGTTGATGGACTTTTGGGCTGTTTCCATGATTTAACTATCATGAACCAACCTGCTACAAACATGGATGTACATATGTTGCTGTGGTATGAATGTGGTGAGTAGCTAGGTCAAATGGAACCTTACGCGCTAGGGTTTTTTGTTTGTTTGTTTTTAGGAATCTCCATAATGGTCTCAATAGCGGTTGAACCAGTCTACATTTCCACCAATGGCCCCACCAACACTTGTTCTTAGCTGATTTCGAGATAGCAGCTAGTCTTTGTGGGGGTGAGATGAAATCTCAATGTTGCTTTCATTTGCATCTATCCAATGACCAACAATGTTAAACGTTTCTTCTTAAGTTTCTTTGCTGACTTTACTTCTTCATATGATAAACGTCAGCTCATTTTGGATGACCATTTTTAAATGGGGTCTTTAAATAAGGGAGGCTGATTTTTTAAGCTCTTTATATATTCTGAAAAATAGCTGATAAAAATTTGTTCCCATACTGTTCATTATCTTTTTGCTCTGTTGGTGTTTTCTCTTGCTGGGCAGAAGATTTTTAATAAGATAAGATCCCAGGTATTGATTCTTTCTGCTAGTTCCCATCCTACTGAAGTTTTGTTCATAAAGTCTTTCCCTATTTCAATGTCTTCAAGAGATCTACCTAACGTTTTCCCAGCAGATTTAGTGTTTCTTTTTTATTATTTTGGCCTCTAATCCCCTTAATTTTAATTTGGTGTGTGGTGAAAGAAACAGAGCTAGCTTTAATCTTTGGCAAGTTGAAGAAATTTCTTTTGTTGTTTCTTAACCACGCCCAGTTCCATCCTCCAGTGCTGCTCTGTCAGCTCCCATATTCTGTTGCTCACTGGTCAATAGTCCAGAAGAGGAGGACTGTTTATAAGAGTGAGATTTTTCTAAATAGTTGTAACAGAGAATAAACCTCATGAAGAATTACAGGGACATAAAGCCAGTTAGTACACAATGAGGGCAAAGACTGAACATGATAAGTGGACACATAGAAAAGAGAAAAAGATCCAAATCAAAATTTAAATATTAAAATTAGTATGGTTATGATAAATTTTCATATTAGATTTAAACTGATGAAGATAATCAGTGAACTTGAAAATACAACAAAATAAACTACTCAAAAGTCAGTCACTGAATAATACTAAAAGAACATCAGTGAGCTGAAACAAAATGTCATATGTTGTAATAAACTTTAAGTTAATCAGCAAAACACATTGTAAAAGAATTTATCAAATGAAACAAAAGTTACAATTCTGCTGATAAGATGAGATTAAAAAGAGAATTTTCCAAGTAGGTTCAATATATCTGAGCTCTTAAAAGCAATACATAAAAAAATTGAGTCAGAAAGATAAAACAGAAAGAAAAGTTGGAGAAGTTCAAATATGAGACAGTTTAACCTATGATTTCTGAAAGTTGAATATGAAGCATAACAAGAAATATGGGAAGAGTTTTGTTGTTAAAAGCAGTTTATGTTCAACAACCAGAAATAAAATGGAATCCTTAGTCTTATAAACACGGGAAATTGAATTTGACTAACAGACTGGACTTGATGTTGATTCTTCAGAGTACATGTCAATAAGAGGCCGGCCTGATCAGTAACTTGCTTTCTGCATTGTGAAAACTAGAATTTACTTCATCCATGGCTACATAGCTAACAGCACCAGGATAACTACTTAAATCCACTACTGTTGGAATCCAAAATTCTTGCAGAAAATGAAGTACTTGAGTGCAGTGCTGAAGATCATGACTTTAAACATTTTCCTTACCTGTAAATGGAAGAAATACGGGAAGCAAAATCTTTGACAGAAGTCACTCTGTATAGCTGTAATCCATAGATTAAATCTAGTGATATGGATCCAGTCTACATAGAATTTATTTTTCTAAAAATGACATAATAATTATTGGATAGTATCAGTGACCTGTCATTCCTAAAAGTTTCTGCTGTAAAGGAAGAAAATAGCCCATCTCTTTGGGCCACTATGACATATTTTTGTCCTTTCTCAAAGAGAGTTCTGGCCTTTGCCCCTAGATCCCATGCGATAGCATTGGGCACTTAGAATAGTTGAAGACATAGGCTTGTCCTTATTATTTATTGTGAACCCCTGAGGCCATACCTAATAGTTTATGCTAATAAGGGACTCGTGGTGAATCTTTGAGTTCAAGTACTGTCAGATACTTTTAGAGGAAGTCTGAGGCTGTAGAATAAGTTTTAGTACATAATTAATTCATCAATGAACTATGTCTTCTTATTGAACTTTCAATAAAAATTCTAGACACCGAAGTTGATATGCACTTCTCAGATTACCACTATCATTCATTATCGATTGGAAGATAACACATTCTGAGAGAAATGTTTGATGAATCTCTATCATTGGATACTTATCTGTACATTTTCCATATAATAAACATGAAATGTATATATAAGAGATTTCATTGAATTCTGTAATTTCAGTGACATCAAAACTGGAAATGTCATTGAGAAAATTTTGAAACAGCATATAGTGCCAGAAATATAGGTGAATTTTTGTGGATTTTTGTTCCCATTTAGTTAATTAATTTTCCATTTTTAAATTTGTTTTTATTGGCATATAATATTTTCATATATTTATAAAGTGCACCATGAATATACATATATATATATATATGCCTTATGATCAACTGAATGGTACTTAGTAGATTAACTACCATATTCATTTACCATTTCATATGGTGTGTATATTCATAATGCTCTCTTTTCAATACTTTGAGATATATTGGTCCCTAACATCTTTCAACTATATTGAGAAGCCACAGCAACACTTAGTCCTTTGGTGTACTGTGGCTTCAACCTCACAAATAATTACTTTCAAGAATTTATACGGATGCAGTTTAGGTAATTTCAAATTGGAAACGGGGATAGAAGTATTAAAAATTCTATCCACATCATAAATACTAACATTCACTGGTGACTTCTGTATCGTAGTCATAAAAATAAACAATTAAAACTGAGATTATTTTTCATTGTAAAATTTAAAAGCCAAGGAAAAATAACATTTTAGTAGACTGCTAAAGCAGTCATAGAAACAAATAGAAAATAATGTAGTGTAAGATCGTGGAGTAAAAATGCTTGTAGTCCATCTCTGTTTATTCAGCAATACTACTGTATTTTAAGATGAACTACATGTATAACCTGTCAAGTTTATTAGGGGGCTTCATGCTAAATTACACAGTATGCCACTAGAGTGTGCTAAAACATTATCTTAGATTTAAAAATTGTTTCTGAAATCGACATTGTCATAAAATATATGAAGCATTCCATTTATTTCAGGGTCCATATTGTGAAATATATTTAAGAAATCATTACAATATTTTACACTTTTCTGTTAAATATGTTAGGGGTATTTTTTGTGGTTTTGTTTTGTTTGATACAGGGTCTTGCTTTATAGTTTAGGCTGGCCCTGAGCTCACTCTGTAGCCCAGGCAAGCCTCAAACTCACAGCAATCCTCCTGCCTCTGCCTTCTGAGTGCCGTGATTATAGGCATGAGTCACCACTCCTGGCACTGTAGTATGTAGTTACCGGTAATCAAACTCGAACTCGGGACCTTGCATTTGCAAGGCAAATGCCAGAACCACTGAGCTAAACCCGAGCCCAAATATCTTAGATTTTTACATTATATTGTCATACCCCTTTTTTCAGATCCTGACACTATTAGAAATATGAAGTTGTTATTTTATTCTTTTAATAAGGGAGAATAACTTATGTCTGGACTTTAAGTAATTGTTTTAAAGACAATGAAGTAGAGTGTTCTAACTACTCTTATTTTGTTATGACATTTTGTTTTATTGTCACATAACATTAAGAAATAACTACTACTACGTGGAGCAAGAAAGCAATGATATTCACATTATTTATTCCAGTGAAAGAAGCAAATATGAAAACTTGGTGGGAGTAAGCAAGTATTCATGAATACATCAGTAGAGAATACATTTTAGTTTTGTATCCCTCTGATGTAAAACTGCAGTATTGAAAGATATTGAAATCAGAAATACAAAAAACATGTTTTTGAAGGTTGTTGACATTTAGAATCAAAGTCAGTCTCTCTCTCTCTCTCTCTCTCTCTCTCTCTCTCTCTCTCTCTCTCCCTTTTCTTTAGTTTTTTGAGACAGGGTCTTGCTTTGCACTTCAGGCTGGCCCTGAACTCACTACGTAGCCAGGTTAGCCTCAAACTCTCAGCAATCCTCCTGCCTGTGCCTCCTGAGTGCTGGGATTACAGGCATGTGATACGTGGTACCAAAGATCAAACTCAGGACCTTGTGCTTGCCAGGAAGATGTCAGAATCACTGAGCTAAATCCCTAGCCCTAAGCATGATTTTCAGAAGTCTATTTCTGCAGTTCCTTTGAGAAATGACTGTTCATTTCAATTGCTCTGTTATTAATTTAGTCTTTTTTTTCCATTCTTGATCAGCTGCAGCTTATCATTTCCTCATCTTCATTATCATCATTATTATGAAGGAAAATCCTATTTGCACATTTATCTCATATTCATCAAGGAGCTGCTATTTTGCTCTATGCTTGACTGATCACTGTGACCTTCTTGTGTTATGCTTTTAAAAACTTTTTCCTGGGTTTCTAGTAGAGAACCAACTTTATGTTCTTTTCATCAGCTCCTTCTTAATGTTCTGAAAGTCATCTCCTCTCAATATTCCAGATTTGAAAGAAGATTCTGGCTATTCATTCAGAAGTGAGACCACATTTGACATTTCCTGTGGGATTTCCCAAACTCCACTGGCTCCAGTGCATTACAGCCTAAACAGAATTCAGAACTTGTACTGAGTAACTGTCTAATTAATTATAATAATCAGTCTAAAATTCATAGCTCTAGTCAAAAGATGAATCACACAGTTGATGAAGATTGTTTTGTGCCTGTTTTTCCTTGCGTTCACTTTAGTTCAGTAGCTAAAGTAATACATAAGCTCTGCCTGATAATCTTCCTGTCATCCTTTCCTATTATAATAGTTGGAGCTTCCCATTCATTAATATATGAATGCAGAAGTCACATGGGTCACAGTTTTGCCATAAATCCAACATAGTGATTCTGTACTAGGTTTCTTGACAACAGTGTTTAGTTTCCAAATGAATACAGTAGAGTCTATGGACAGATCTGGTTTTTGGTAAAAATGCTGGACTTTGTGTTTGATGAAATTTCTCACAATGCCTAAAACATAGCAGATTCACAAGAGTCTCATAGCAGGGAAGCAGGAGACTTTACTTTGAATTTCCTATTCTGGAAACTTATATGGACTTTAGAGAACTGCTGCTATGGGTTGACGATGAAGATAGAACTTCTCAATCTTTGGCCCTTCACATACACTTTTCTTCTTTTAGATACTTTATTACAACACATATTCATTGTACATTTAATGAGACTAATATGTCATTCCAATGCAATGCGTAGTTTGCAGTGATGAAATGCTGCTATTTTCCTACTCCACACACTTTCAAATTCTAATAGTCACTATTTGGCATTCAGTTCACTCTTTTAAGCTCCACAGATCAGAGAGAAATTTGTTATTTTCCTTTCTGATTCTGTTTTTTTTTTTTTTTACTCTTAAATAAATATTCATTTTAATTTTTAAGTCAGAGTTTTATTGGCACAAAAAGAGACATTTGGAAGAGGGAGAAAGAAAACATAGAAACAAATTCAGACATATTCAAACACCTGGTCTTTGACAAGTGGACCAAAAACATACACGGATGAAATAAATTAAGAAACCAATCCATCAATAATGCATAAGAATTCCAATTTCTCCACATAATTGTTGACAGTTTTCCTTTTTGGTATTTAGTAATATCTAATTGTTCTTATGCATTAAGAAAACTAATAAGGATTGTATAAATTTATTAGTTATTTACATAGCTATCCTGGAGAAATATATATGTTGATACTACCCTAAGAAAAATATTGGTTCAATATATGGATTATAAAAATTTTGATTAAATTTGACAAAATTGAAAAATCAATATAAAACTCAAATGTCTGCATAGCTGAAATCATATTAAAATCATACTAGATGCTGAGCATAGTGGCTCACTTCTGTAATTCAAGCACTTAAGAGGCAGAGGCAGGAGGATTGCTGTGAGTTTGAGGCTAGTTGGGGCTACATAGTGAGTTCTGGGCCAGCATGAACTACAAAAGTGAGAACCTGTCTCAAAACAAAAAGAAAGAAAGAAAGAAAGAAAGAAAGAAAGAAAGAAAGAAAGAAAGAAAGAAAGAGAAAGAGAGAAAGAATTAGAAAGTAAAAAGTTTCCTTTTTCCTTCTTTAAAGATACACTACAAAGGTATAACAGTCAAGAATATGCTACTGACCTAAACATAGACATGGAAGTCTAACAGAATAGAATAGAAAACTTCCAAATCAACTCACACATGGTCAAATGATCTTTCACAAGAGGACTTACTGAAGAACGAATATTTTATTTAACAAATGTCTGTGGTGAATACCTACATTTGTTTGAAAATAATGAAATTAAACAATACTAGCATATGTACAAAATTTAGTTCAATTGATTAAATTTGTAAATATAATACTGAATTAAAAACTCTAGAAGAAAATATAAAGAATAAACTTCACTACATTGTATTTGTCAATTACTTTAAGTGACCTCAAAACAAAGGCAGAGAAATGCAAAAATAAAATATCACAGTGCTTCAGAGTTCAGTACAAGAGCTCTTCATTTTTGTGACCAACTCTGGAATTGCCACGGCCAAAACGTTCAGTCTCTCTGTGACTTTGGACTGAAGCAACAACCATAAAGCATTTCAAAGCACCTTCCCACATTCGCAGAAAGATTATGTTTTCCCCTCTTTCCAAAGAGCTGAGATGGAAATACAGTGTCCTTTCTATGCCCATTTGAAAAAAATGAAGTTTAAATTGTGCATGGATACTATAAAGGTCACCAGACTGGCAAAATAGTCCAGGTTCACATGAAAAAACATGGCATCTACACTGAATGATTACAGTGGGAAAAGGCAACTGGCACAACTGTCCATGAGGGCATTCACCCCAGTGAGGTGATTATCACCAGGCTAAAATTGGACAAAGACTGCAAAAGGATCCTGGAATGAAAAGCCAAATCCTGCCAAGTAGGAAAGAAAAAGGGCAAATATAAGGAAGAAATTATTCAGAAGATGCAGGAATAAAGTTCTGTTTTATGTAACTTCAATTAAAAACTGCTAAAATGAAAAAACAAGAATTCAATATATGAACGCATCAAAAGATAACATCAACAGAGAACAATGTTAACCATTGAAATATTTTCCAGTAATACACCTGACTGAAGTTAATATCTAAAGTAGAAGATAAGGAAAGGGAAAAGTGATGAGCAGCATCAATTAAGCTTCTCTTAGATTCACAATCTAGACACCAGATAATAACAATTTGGCAAAGGAAGAAAAGATGAGAGAATTAGATCTCTTGGACTGGAAAGTAAAATTGAACACTACACAAAGTTTGAAGACATGAGACACAGTGCAGGGGTAGAAAGGAGAGTCTGGACTGTCTCCAGAGCTCTTGACATGTGGGGTGCTAAGCCTAACTCTGGGAGAGATCTTCTATATCTGCAGTGTTGATGTTCTAGATTTTTCAGGGATATAAACAGTCCACTGCGGTGTGCATGCCTTAGCTTCCCCGCCACTAGTCTGTGCAATTACTGCTAATTTTTTTCTACCCTCAGCAGAAGTGTATTTTTTATATTTAGTAGATATTTGCCATATATCAACATCTGAATTATCTTAGTGTTCATCTTCTAATTGATGCTTTCTCTTCTGTGGTTAAGGGTAGTACATCAGTAGATCTTAGAGTATCTCAATATCGACTTTTTCTCGGATGCTATTACACATGCTTGAGATTGTCATGGTTCCATATCTTACTGCTAATATATATAATATATATATATATATTTTTGCAAATATGTAGATTATCTTTGTGACATTAGAAGTTGTGTAGTCTATTTCTGGAGTATTGAGAATTAGGACAATCTTCCCCCAAATTTAGAGAGGCATGCCCCCAAAATTAAGAAAGGCCATTTCATTTTAATACAGAGTAAAAGGATGATATTTGGCCATGACAAAAACAGGTCATTAAATGTGGGAGACAGGGCAAGAGGACACAGCTAGAACCCTTGTAGCAAGCTCCACTCCCCCGTTAGTCCCATAGTAAAATGATTAACAACCAACAAATAACAAAGTCAGAACCTTGAGAAAAAGGTTGATTTCGGGCTCAACTCTTACTACTCTGAGCAGTGGACAGCAAAAGGCCAAATACTGCAGAAGCAGAAGGGGGAGAATAGCCCATAACCCAAGCTTGCTGCACCTTTATTTGGTACCAGGTCTTCCCACCCATAATCGTGGCATATATAAAACAGGGCAGTCCGACAGTAATCCCTATAGATGACAATTACACAGGGCAGGGCAGACATCTTTAAATCCCAGTAAATACCAATAAATTTTAAAACTAATAATCCTAGTGCAGTAATTCTTTAAGTATTCTTTGTAGTTTAAAATTCCTCCGGGTGGGGCAATGTCCACAATTATCCCAGTAGTTGATCCTGCAAGTCAGGACAGACATCCATAAGTTGAAATAAGTCCTAAATTCAACTAAATTGTCCGAGGTTCCCAACACAGGGTAGATTTCAATGATAGTTTTTCTGCTAAATCACATGCTTTATGTGTAATTTTCTTACTAAAGAGGATATTTGAGCTATTTAAAACATATCACATGTGCTTACCAAATTAAATATGCCTTATTGATTGATTTCAATATAGATTCACTTGACAGATTTCTTAAACCAATTAGCACTATTCACATGAAAATTCATTATTTTGTTAAATCAATATATTAAGAGACCTCAATTACAAGGTATTAAAGAAATGAAAAGTAATTTTTGTACAACTTTCAAATACTGTGTTACTTTTGCAAGTTTTGGAGTTTCTCAGTGCAAAAAAAGTAAAGTATAAGTCCAATAATGTTAAAAATTTGTATACAAATCATGCTAAAATCATACTAAATTAATAAACTAGTGTTTTCAATTGATCTTTTTATAGAATAATATCCACCTTTCTGAACTAAATGCTGTATATTCAAGTATAATATTTATTCTTGTGTGTGTGTGTGTGTGTGTGTGTGTGTACGTGTGTGCTCTCACTCAGGTGTGTATATTTGCATCTACAAATGATCTCAGGATATCACTGTAGCATAGTTACTCAATGGCCAATTTATCACTGCTATGTAACAGTACTACTGTAAATACAGAGCAGTTTGGCCAATAAGCCAGAAATATGAGCCATACAAGCAAATTTGTGCAGATGTTAAGCATTATAGTACTTTTGATCAAGTTTTCTGTGTAAATATGCAAGATTTACTTATGTATGCAATAAGAGGATGTATTTTTATTGCCAAAAGTTCCATTCTTTTAAAATTTATTTTATTTGTACATTTCATACACACATCATGATCACACTTGCATTGAAAATTTGTACCAGTATATGATACTACTTCTCATTTTCCCATTCCCCTGCCCATTCTACAACTCCTTGCACCTATATACATAAGCTTTGCTTACTTTTTTTTTAGGTTTTTTGAGACAGGGTCTCGCTTTATGGTTCAGGCTGGCCCTGAGCTCAGCCTCAAACTCACATCACAATCCTCCTACCTCTGCCTCCCTCCCGAGTGCTGGGATTACAGGTGTGAGCCACCACTCCCGGCACTGTGGTATGTGGTACTGGTTGCTGCTGGGCGTGGGTCTCCACACCCAGTATTGTTATGTGGTTACCAGGGAATCGAACCCGGGCCCTTGCGCTTGCAAGACAGGCGCTGGAACCACTGAGCTAACTCCCCGGGCCAAGCTTTGCTTACTTTTTTAAACAATTTTTCTCCTTCCTTTCTTTACCTACCTCTAACCCTTTTTCCCTTTGAATATTTTCTATTTCACAATATCTAGCATACATTTTAGAACTCATTTACAGGTACGAGAAATGAATTCCATTCTTGCATGCTTATAGATATATTTTGCTAATATAAGTAAAAGGAATTTATATGGCAAGGTCTATTGGTTCACGAGAGCAGTGACTACTTAGCCTGAACTTTTAAAAATATCTTTTTAAAATAAATAATCAAGAGCAGCATATTGATGAAGACTGTTGATAAGTAAGGTGACTGTCTTAACAATTTTTGTCTCAAAATTATCTTTGTAATAAATAGCTCGTTTCACTTGAAATTGTACAATCAATTGACAATGAATGATAAAATAGTCACTGGCTTAGGAATATTATCCTCTAGAAGTAAAAAAAAGAATGAATATTTAAAATTTTACTTTACCTTTTTAAAGACATTGAGCAAGTGGATATATAAAGAAATATTTTACTTTCTCCAAACCATTTAATATTATTTTTTATTGATGACATAAAATGCAAGCTGATAGTACAGTTGAAGTATATTATTTGGACAATGTAAGTACACATAGGAATCACTACTCTGGACTTCAATGTATAATATTGTATAAATCTCGAGGGCCTCAAATTTTTTGAATTCATACAAGGAAAATGTTGTCATTAAATACTGGAGAGTAGCAATCTTGAGAGCTTTCAAATCTGTTAAAATACCTTCATAATTTTATTCCCATCTATTCTACCAGTACTAGCAGGCAGAAAAAGAGAGCAAGCATTTTTCAGCACATGTCGCATGTAAAATAAAGCAAAGCTCACGTGGATAATTTGTTTCTTCCACAAAAATAATTTTACTTTCCATGAAAATAGTTTGAAGTGTTTGGCAGCTAAAATATAAAATAAAAATTTTTGAAGCTTTAAATGCTAAATATAATTCATCACAGGGCCAGATTTTTCTCAATGCCACAATCTTGTGTATACAGGGGATGGAGGGGTTGAAGGAAGGATACAGGAATAGAAAAAAATAGGAATTAAGATATATCATGTACAGGTCAAAATTTTTAACTATGAAGGGGATCATAATACATAACTAAAGTGTACCAATAAGCTAAAATTTAAAAATAACTAATCACTTCGTTGTTTTTCTCAGTGCTAGTAAAAATATAAAATGTACAAATAAATTACTACTAAAATATTAAATATTCTTAATTATGCCATGGAATAAGTGATTTTATCAAAATAAACAAAAATAATTCTTCTAGTTGATGTTCAATAAATATAAAATATAATATCTTGTTCATAAAATATGTATTTACTTGATAGTTGTTCATTTGAGACTTTAGAATATATAGAATTGTTATATCTAGGGCCTAAGATTGAGCTCAGTGGTTCTGGCATCTGCCTTGCAAGTGCAAGGACCCAGGTTCGATCCCCGGAAACCACATACAAAAATGCCAGCATGGAGATTCACGCCCACTAACAATCAGAACCACATACCACAATGCCGGGTGTGGGGACTCATGCCTGTAATCCCAACACCTGGGAGGCAGAGGCATGAGGATTGCTGTGAGATCAAGGCTGAGTTCAGGGCCAGCCTGAATTACAAAAACAAGACCTTGTCTCAAAAAAAAAAAAAGTTATTGTATCTTTTTTTCTTTCTCTTTAATACTGTTACTATTCACAGGGTCACTGGAGATCTTATCAGACTTTAATATTTTACTGAAAAGAAGTTGCTAATAATTGTTTAATCATATTGATAGTTTGTTTTTTTTTTTACTGTGGGTAATATACAGGATGTTTACAACTCTGTTGTAAGTGATGTAATAAAGATGACAGTGAAGATTAAAAAGTTCAAGAATGCCTTTCTCTTCATCTATGTGTATGTTATTTTAATACACATTTTTATGTAATTTCAATTATTTTTAGCAATAAGGAAACATTTTAGCTTTATATTCATCTAGTTATGAAGAAATGTATAGTTGTAGTTTGGATTATATGTATGTACTTTTGTTTGTGTTAAAATAATATTTTATGCAGACACGCTGAACAAATACATTCAAATTAATTCTATAATTAAAATAATGCTTTTAATAATGATAACCACCAACACAAGATTTCATCAAACTGGGACTCCAATTTACAGAATACTTGAAAACCCAGCAAAACTAAACTTCCTAGGAATTTAAGAGATGTCTTAAAATAAAATATCTCCTTTAAAATATTAGGCACATTCAAGTTACTGTTACTAAATGAGGTTCAAATGTTTGATTGGTACTGTGAAATATGAGTAGAGTATTCAAAGTGAAACAATAACTGAGGGAGGACAGCAAAAGCAAAGAAGGGAAAGAAAATATTGATGATAAAAGGGAGAAATGTAAATAAAGCTTATGTATATGGGATTAGGGTTTGAATGGAGGGCAAGACAATGGGAAAAAATAAGAATTAAGATATATTATATAGAGAATGCGATCATAATGTATTCCTACAATGTACTGACATACTCAATATGTTAAAAAATAAAAATAATGTCTAAATGTCCCTCAGTGAAGAAATTGAGATTTAGCACTAGTAAAATAATAAAGGATATGCTTGATTTCCTTCAACTGATTTCCTTTTTCACACATTCTCATTTATTTATAGAGCATATATATATATATATAGTGAGTATATATATATACATATATACATATATACATATATACATATATACATATATACATATGTATATATGTATATATATATATATATATATATATATATATATATATATATATATATATATATAGTGAGTCTCCACGCCCAGTATGGTATGTGGTTAGCAGGGATCAAACCCGGGTCTTTGTGCTTGCAAGACAGGCGCTGGAACCACTGAGCTAACTCCCCAGCCCCTATAGAGCATATTTTTTAAAACCATCTCAGTGGTGTGGTAGTACCAAAACAACTGTAAAAATTGTAGACATTCCTTACTGTCTTGGAGTTTACAAACAGGATATAAGCAAACAGCAAAGGAAACAATGCATGTCTTTTCTGATATATACTATGAACTAATGGTACAAGGTGCTATCAGAACATCTAACAGCTACCCTTATCTACTTCAGAGAAGAAGCAAACATTTAGTTTGTAAGTAGTACGATGATGAGTACACCAAGTGCATGGGACATATGATGGGCAAGGAGACTAGAGCTACAGTGAATGACTGTGTAAATACTGAAGGGAAGCAGTTACCCTGAGGTTGGCAAAACAGTCTAATGTGGAGAATAACAGAAAATACAATTCAGCTGAACTAAAATCGAGTATTCAAAAGATGAGTGAGGACAACAGTTCCACTTCTGGAGCACAGCACCCAACTCCCAACCTCAGACCTGGCTTATGTTCTGTGTCACCAGAGGAACAAACTGCAGGAGGGTCCAGGAAAAGCAGGAACTCGATGACAGCCTTCCAAATTAAAAAACTCCCAGTCATGCTCTCTTTAACGTGAGTTGTGCTACAGTGAGACATTTCCAACTCAGGGGCCCAAAGAAGCCAAGAATAAAGTTGAGTGGAATTTAAATGTCATGCATCCATGTACCAGCCACCAGTACCTGCCATCAGTGGGCAGGAAGACACTGGAGAGAAGGAAGGTTACAACAATAGCAGCAATAAGCCACTCATTCTTCCCACTTGCAGTGAACATGCCGCCCACAGAGTACTCAGTGCCTCGCCAGTGATCACAGGTGAGCTCTCATCAGAGAGCAGCCAACAACTCTAGCTAAGAACCGCAAAAAAGAAGGGAAAACAGGTTCCAAGACAATAAGGTAAGGGATTCAGGAGAGAACGCACACTCTGTATGTCTGCTATGGGATGGGCTAAAAAAAAAAAAAGTCATCTGTGGTCAGAGAGGTTCTTGCCTTACAATAGGCAAGGAAAACCTGTGGAGAGTAGACAAAGTGGTTTTCACTATTCCCAGAACTAAGGTAATCAGGTCTATCGAGGGTGACAGCAGCAGGGCTTGCACCGCACTTGAACCTGGAGCGTGAGTTAGGAGGCAATGACAATTCTCAGGGCTTGGGTCATTGTTTGAGGAGGAAACTGCATGGCTACTCAAAAATCCCAAATTGGTGCCAGAGTGGAGGAAGCTGCGTGAAAGCTTCAGGCTGCTAGCGTAACAAGCACGTGCGGCCTTTTATTCTTATTTCTCTTGATATTTTTATGACTGTAGGTGTGTAATCTTGCTACTTTGTTGGATCTGGATCATCCTTGTTGGATGTTACTTCTTTTCTTTCTTTCTATTCTCTCTTCTTATTTATTTCTCTTGTTTCTTTTGACTTTTTATCGACATTGGTAGATGTTAAAATTTAAGTTGCAAATGGTCTCCTCTGAACTGCTCTCTCTTTAAGGTGTATTTCCTTTTACCTGTCAATTCTCTCTACTTTATTCTTTGTTGTTCTCTACCGATGATTATCTTTTTTCACTTTTTCGCCTTTTCTTCTCCATCTACTTGATAACACAAATATAATGGAACTGGATAAGTGCATTAGAGAATAAGAATTAACTAGGAGTATAAATTAAGTGGTACCACTTAAAGGCAAATCAGTATAATCCCTAACAAATGTGAGATTACAGGATCCAAGCAAAATTCCCTATACATCTACTAAGAGGCACCAACAACCTCACATCTCCTTCAATCTGTAAACGCATTTGTTCTCGGCTATACTCATCCTCTTGGCTACACAAATATTTCCTCAAACACTCTCAACACCAACTCTTTACTACAACTACAAAAATAACATTAGCAATGACTGCATTTCTGTCTCTGTGCTTTTTACCTATTGACATTTCTCGTAACTTCCTCTAATTTCACTGATGTACCCCCTTCCCTTCAACCTCTGTCTCCACTTGTCCTCAATTTTGCAATACAAAATATCAGAGTCTGTAAGGGGTATTGGAAAAAGGATGAAATTATCAAAACGAATTTTAATATTTATTATTCCTATATGTTTGGTTCTGTTGACACTGTTACAACCAGTAAAAATACTCTACTTACAGAAAATTTATAATGTCAAAACCAATTAAATTGTGTAGGTTGACAGGATAAGGAAGATTTATAGAAAAAAGCAAGAATACATCACTGGAGAGCACTTTCTAATTAAAGAGATTGCCGTATTGACAAGTTCGCTTCACCCTATTTGACCTCCACCCTAATAAAAGTAGGGACATGGAAAAAACAGCAACAAAATGCCCACAAATAACCCTGACTCTCAAAGAGCAGATGAAGAAGGAATCACCATGGAAGAAGGTAAAAACCACGTAGTCAAACTATATGAACCGATCATAGAAAAAGTAAAGAAACTGTAAGTACCAAATAAGACATAACACCCTAAAACAGTGTAATTAAAACATAAAATGACCAAGGTAAAAAGTGGAGAAACAAATAAAAATTTAGAAGACTGATGAAAAAGTTTAAAATACAAATGAAAAAAATTTCAAAGATACTGACTCAATGAATAGGTGGCAAACCGAAATCCTGGATATAAAGAATTAAATAGACTTCAAAAAATCAAAAATGATCAGTATGAAAATAATAATACAGAAATGGAGGATTAAATAAAAATTTAGCAAAACTTGCCCAGAGAAGTCTTAAAAAGGACCAGAGAACAAGAATGATTTATCCTTCAGTTCTGCACACACACAAAAGAATGATATATCCAACAGCTATTACATGACGCTGAGAAGACTAAGCTAAAATGAATTGCATCAAAGAGAACTTGAAAGACAACACAGGAAAAAAAAGACCCTGTTTACAGCTATCAAAGCAGAAAACATTCCAAATATGAGGAACTGACTAAACAAAGAGATGAGTCTTAGAGAATACCATATCAGTATTATGAAAAAAGATCCCTGCTATACATCATAGGCTAAATATCAAATGTCCAACAAAAGGACAGAATAATAAAAGCTGTCAGAGAAAATCAAAATTTCACATATAAAAGTAACCTCAATCAGATTACAGCAGTATTCTCAACATGTACTTTAAAGGCCAGAAGGGCTTATAGTGGAATGTTTCAAGCCATAAAAGAAAATTACCTCCAACCAAGACTAATATTTCCTGCAAAAGCATCTGTCAAAATTGATGAGGAAATAAAGACATTCCATGACAAAGATCACCCCAAGAGATACATGAACATCAGACCAGAAACTGAAAAAAAAATACTCAAGAATAACCTAGACTGAAACAGCAAAGCCAAAAGTACCAAAATGGCATAATGAATGCATTTATCAATGTTAGTAGATAAACAAAAAAAATTTAAATGTAGAGTGAACTGTTGAATTCTGCAAGACTTTTAGGGAAGCTATAATATCAGTTGTTCACAAATGATAATGAATTTAAAAGAGAGAGAATTTCTAAACTTATTTCTAGAACATGGCATTGCCTGATGCAAAAACCAAATAAAAAATAACAGCTAAATCTCATTATAGACACAGATTTTAAAATTCTCAGTCAGATATTGACAGATAGAATGAAACAAATCATCAAAAAGTTCGTACAGCATGACCAAATAGGTTTCATGCTAGTGATGTACGTATGGTTTGACATCCATAAGTCAATGAGTGCAACATATCACATAAATGAATGTATGGAAAAAATAATATGATTATAATAAATGCAGAAAATGTCCTTCACAAAACACAACATTCACAAATAAAAAAGTTTCTGAATTATACAGAATCTTATCTCAATCTGATGAAAAATAGGGCAAACTTACTGTTATATAATATTAAATGGGTTGAGATTGTAACAAAAAAGTAAGGAAACAAATTTTATATATATGGGGGGGTGGTAGGGTGGGTGGGGCTATGGGAAAAAATGAGAATTAAGTTGTGTCTTATACTGGTACAAATCCCCATTATGGAGTGCAATCATGATGTGTATATTTAATGTACCAATAAAGATAATAAAAAAATAATAATAATATTAAATGGGGAAAAGTAGGTTTTTTTTAAATCTAAAATCAAGAAGACAAGGATTCTCACTTTCACTAATATTTTTCAATATAGTACAAAAACATTACCCAGAAGAATCAGGCAAAAGAAAAAAATAAACTTTTTCTTATAAGAAAAGGGAAATTCAAATTATCACTGTTTACTAATGTCAGGATTCTTTATAGCGAAGAGCCAAGTTCTTCCACCAAAATATTCCCAGAATTAAAAACCAAATTCAGCAATGTAGCAGAGCAAATAATCAACATACCAAAATCTACTTAACCCCTGTACATCAATTACAAATGCACCATGAATAAAATTAGCAAAATGATATCAACCACAATATGGCAGGAAAAACAAAATATTTAGAAACTAAACCAACACTGGAAGTTAAAGACCTCTACAATGAAAGCTGCAGCATTCTTAAAATGTAGAGTTTGCTACATTTAAGAATAAGAAGACATTTACTTCCTGGGTTACTAGAACCAATATTGCTAAAATGGCCACATTCCCAAAACTAATACATAGCTAAATGGAAGGAGCTTGAGGCCACACCCATAAGTGAAATAAATAGGACACAGATGTGTAAATACCATATCATTTATCTCATGTGAGAAACTAAAAGTGTAAATGAAGTTAAAAATGTATGACTGGCACTGTGAAATAGGAAGAAAATCTTCAAAGGAGGAGAAATAAGAAGGGACTAGTGGAAAACAAAGAAGGGGAAAAAAACTGAAAGAAAAATTGAAATAAAGTTTATGTGTATATGGGGTATGGAGGGGCTCAAAGGAGGGCAGGGAGGTGGGAAAATAAGAAAGAAGATACATCATGTACAGATACAAATTCTCAATGATGCATGTGATCATAATGTATTCCTCAAATGTACCAATAAACTCAGTTTAAAAAATTCTTTCTCACATTTTCCATCATCAATCACAATTCGGTTTGCACATAGAAAGAAGTCAAGGTGTATTAGTCACCTTTCCTGTCACTGAAAATTACCTGATATTCATGACTTTATGAAACAGAGATTTGGCTCATAATTTCAGAGGATTTTATGCATGGGCAGTGGGCTTGTGACAGGGAGATTATGACAGAAGGGTGTGACATAATCTTGATCCTTAGTTGATGGTACCTGGGAAGCAGAGCAGAACAGTACCAGAGAAGAAGGGCACATACAAAACCACATTTCGTAACCCATCCAGACATACTCAGAATCATTTTTTACTAATACTTAAGCAGATTCCAAGGTAATTAATCTTAACCCTTCGTCCCACCCCCTAGTTAACTTGACATCCAAACACACCTCCTTAAATCATATTTAGTCTCCAAATAAACACAGTGAGAAATTAATAGTCCTATCTTACATGATTTAACTACCCAGGCCAAGTGCAATATTCCTTACTCCAAAGTCTCAACATTTCCAGCACTGGTCAAAAGCCTGTGTCCAAAGACTTGTCTAGGGCTCATGGCATACTGTTGTTGGCGAACCCATATTAAAAAAAAAAAAAGCAAATTTTAATATCCCATGATGGCATATCGTCAATATTCTGACTCCAAAAGAGAAGAATATGTGTACAAAAAAGAATTAGGCAAAAACTCAGCAGAACATCTTCATCTCTCGAATGACTAATGATGTTGAGCATTTCTTCATATGCTTCTTAGCTGCTCTTACTTGTTCCTCTGAAAAAGAGTGCAATCATGATGCATTTATGTAATGTACCAATAAAGATTTAAAAATTTAAAAAATAAAAAAACTCAACAGAACAAACATTACACTCAGCATCTGTGGCACCCAGAGCTGAAATATGAGTTCCAAAGGGTTTGAATGGCCTCACTCCAATGACCTTGATTGTTGCAGCTCATTTGATCTCTCTCTTGGGCTGGCTCCATTCACAGTCTGCAGTGTTTCATGGAATACATTCTACATTCCTGACATCTGCAACTTCCTTGGATTCCCAACAGCTTCATTCACTGCCCTCTTCAGGGCCTCTTTTCCCTGTGTCCTAGGTCTTCCTTAAAATCTGGGTGAAAGCCTCTCTGACTCTACATCTGTTGTACCAAAATCTTCAAAACACAGATGAAGTCAGAGTTTGCTACCATCTGAAGAAGTAGCTGGGACCATTTTGACCATGGTTGTAAAAAACTCAATATCTGAATTGCCAAATATAGTGAAAGAAATCATGATGAATTAGCTAATTAAGTGACCCTTCACAAGTAGTATGCCCAGAAGGAAGTTGTTTCTCAATCAAAAGATTTCCAACTTTGTACCTTGTGTCTATGATGGTTAAGTCTTGCTGATAATTATGTAACTTCAAGGCATATCTCTCCATGTATATGCATAGAAATTTTGTTTCCTTTTATTAGTAATATTCTGCTTAGAAGATACAATTTCTTTTTCTTCAAATTTATATAAGAACCCCTTTAGGCAAAAATTCATATTCTCAAAACATTCTGTTCTGCTGTTTATTCTGATTGTCACTGTAACACTGATTAAACATCTAGGAGGATCCATGTCACTGTTTAAACTTTAGACTACTTTGAAATTTTCTCTACAAGACCAGTCTAGCATGCTTAATTACCATCTACTGCAAAGTCTGAAGACATCAGTAAAATTTGGACTTTTTTTGCCAGAGTGAATCACCACTGATGTGTAGTAAAATTACCAGTTGAAATCTCCTGAGCCTTGCCTGTACCATTTATATCAGCATTCTAGTCTTTGGAGCTCTAAGCAGAACAGCTCATCAATCTATTATTCAGGGGCTTCTTTTGCCTGTATCTCCAAACTTTTCCTAACTTCTCCCCCAAATCAGTGCCAAAGGCTAGTTAACCACATTTTCACATGTGACCAGAGCAATGATCCTTCTCTTGATATCAGTTTTTCAGTATCAACTTCTTAGTTCCTGATATATAATATTCAAAACTCACATGTAAAGGAGGAGGGGTTTAATCAGTTCAGTTTTGCTCCAATATCTGGATATTTTGGTATTTATATTCTGTATTAGTCATATTTTCTGCTTCTGGAACAAATTAACTGTCACTCATAATGTAAATGCAAAGGGGGTTAAGTTAAATACTTATAATAAGAAAATAATAAAATGATGAATTTAGCTTCTATATTGTACTACTTTGTAAATGTAAGACTCAACTTGACATAAAAATAGCCATTTTGCTAAAAAGCCTCCACCTTGTGTCCTGTAACCTCCCTTTGAACCCGAAACTTGTCTGACTGTCCATCCAACCGATTCATGCAGTCACAGATTGTATGTTTTTAGAATGTACTATTCCTTGGTAACCAGTGATCTAATTGTTGCTACTGGCTTCTGTACTGACTCACTTCTGCACTTTAACAATAGAATGACTTAGTCGCTCCTGCATAGAAACCACTTGGTAACAGGTGGGGAGTAGTAGATTTTCCCTTTAAATACTGTGCCCCACCCAGTTTACCACTTTGCCTTCTTCCATATGGAAGGACGGCCCTCAGCTGAGTAATAAAGCTCTTGGTTGGACTCTAAGATCGTGGCATGTCCTGAGAGGTTGTCTCTGTGGGACTTGGTCCCAACAGTAATTCATTCCTCCCACAAAACAGATGCAGAAAAGAAGAAATATTTTATGACTTGTTTCTTAAAATCAAGTTCTTAATTTCACTAACAAGCCCTGATGTTTCTGGATGTTGTGCATTGGAGATGTACGCATACATTTTATAAGATGAAAATCTCAGGTTTTCTTTTAAAATTAGCAAAATCATAAGCCAAAAATGTGATAAAACATCACATTATATTTCTATTTTTTTTAATTTAAGCTAAGGCTGTAATTTCAGATTTTCCCTTGAGCTTTGTAGCTCTTTTCATGTGTAATTACTCTCTGAGTGCATTAGATAATCTACATTTCGGACAGCTGTACAAATACATATAAATCACTAAGGAAGCAGTTAGCTAAAACAAAGCTACAAAAGATTTGGACTATCCAGAAGAAACCTGCTTTAATTGACTTGTAATTATTTGCAGTTTTTTTTTCTTTGAGAAAAATTGCAAAATATTTGGATATTAAGTCCACAGAACTTAAATGTCTGTTTTCAAAAAAATCGATTCTCTCCCTATAAATAGAAAATCTGTCAGTGACAATTTTTCACCCTAAAATGACAGTTTTAATAAATAAAATGTTCTTTTACTTACGTTTTTCTTTGTCTTTCTCCATTTAACTTAAAGAACAGGGAAAATTAGCAAAATAAAAAAATGGGAAACTTCAAATTTCTTCAAAGATGAGATGAGTATAATGAGTTCAAATGAATATATATCTGAAATTTATTTTTGATTCTTTATGTTTTTAAAAGTCTTTTTCTTTCTTTCTTTCTTTCTTCTTTCTTTCTTTCTTTCTTTCTTTCTTTCTTTCTTTCTTTCTTTCTTTCTTTTTCCTCAATCTCTGTAGTAGGGTTTAAACTGAGGACTTTTATACAGACCTTTATCCTCAATTCACCAATATTTTTAAATTTTGAAACATAGCTTCTCTGTCAGTAACTTGTCCAAGCTGAGCTAAAACTTGAAACATGCCTGTTATGGACTCAATTTAAAAAGCAAATGAAAGATCTTTCAATTGTGTAAAAATTTAAGGAAATAGGCATGCTGCACAGATTTGCTTTTGCTATTCTAGATTTCTTGCAGTTCCAGAGGAATTTTTGAATTATTTTCTCTAGATCTGTGAAATATACTATTGGAATTTAAACCGGTTTACATTGAATCTATATAGTAGTTGTGGGTGTATAGCCATTTTGACAATATTGGATCTTCCTATTCAGGAAGAAGGCATGTCTTTCCATTTTCTGATATCCTCTTCAGTCTCCTTTTTTAGAGTATGGCAGTTTTCAGAGTAGAGGGCTTTCACCTCTTTTATTAGATTGATTCCTCATTATTTGATTTTTTTGATGCTAGTATAAAAGGAATTGATTTGCCAGTTTCTCTCTGAATGACTCTGTTGTTTGTGTATACAAAGGTTATTGATTTTTGAGCCTTGACATTGTATCCAGCTATGCTACTAAATTTGGTGATTAAGTCTAGCAGTCTTCTGGTTGAGCTTTTAGAATTTTCTATATAGAGTATCATGTCATCAGCAAATAATGATAATTTAACTTTTTTCCTTCCTACCTATATTCCTTTTATTTCTTTCTTTTGTCCAATTTTTTTAACTAATGTTTCCAGTACTATCATGAACACAAGTGGTGATGGTGAACATCCTTGTCTTGTTCCTGATCTCAGTGTGAAAGGTTTCACTATACTACAAAGCCACTGTGATGAAAACTGCATGGTACTGGCAAAGTAACAGACATGAGGATCAGTGGAACAGATTAGAAGACCCATAAACAACACCAGATATACTAAGCCATCTTATCTTTGACAAAGGAGCCAAATATCCTCAATGTAAGAAAGATAGCTTCTTTAAAAAATGGTGCTATAAAAACTGGGTTTCAACTTGCCAAAGAATAAACCTAGACCTATGTCTTTCACCATGCACAAAACTAATATCAGAATGGTTTTGAAACTTAAATGTTAAAAAAGAAACTCTAAAACTGCTGCAGAACAGGTGAGGTAGAACATTTGGAGACATTAACATAGGGAAAAACTTTATGAACAAAACATCTGCAGTATGACAACTAGGAGGAAGGAATCAACATTAGGATCTCATCTTATTAGAAAGCTTCTGCACAGAACAAACTACCAGCAGAGTAAAAAGATAAAGAACAATATGGGAAAAATATTTACCAGATGTTTCTCAGACAAATCAGTACTACCTAGAGTATATAGAGAGCTTAAAAATATTAGCTTCCCCACACAATTTAAAGATGGACATCAGAAACAAACAGAGGAAGAAGTAAAAACAGCTAAGAAACATATGAAGAAATGCTCAACATCACTGGTGATTCGAGAGATGCAGATGAATAAAACACTGAAATTCCATCTCACTCCACAGAGAATGGCTGCTATCTTGAAATTAACTAACAATCAATGCTGGTGAGACCATGGTGAGAAAGGAACCATTCTCCACTATTGGTGGGAATGTAGACTGGTGAAATCAATGCGGAGCTCAGTGTGAAGATTCCTCAAAAAGCTAGGATTGGAGGTCCCATTTGACACTGCTATTCTCTGCTAGGTATACACACAAAAGAAAGACAAGATTCATATCAGAGTTACATATGTGCACCCATGTTTATATCATCTCAATTTCTGATAGCTGAATCTTGGAAACACCCCAAATTCCAATCAATTGATGACTGGATATAGATGTGAGGGTTTGTTGTTCTTGTTTTGTTTTGTTTTTCCTAAAATGGAATATTATTCAGCCATAAAGAATGATAAATCTTAGTCATTTCTACTCAAAAGGACATACCTTGAGGACATACTCATAAGTGGAAAAAATACATCACAGATGTATAAATACCATATATTTTCTCTAGTATTCATTTTTAATAATTTGTTCTTAATTGTTAGTTGTACGAATAAAATTTATCTCCCAGATTACCATCACATTAAACTAAATTTTCATACTCTCCTACTCCATACAGGATATTAATAATTCTTATTTTAGTAATTCCAGCACCTCAGAGAATTGGGGATGTGAGCTATAGTTTAAAGATAGTGGTTATTAGCACACTAGTCTACAAATTTGGAAGAAATTTGGGAACATTGAGGATTTAACTGGAATCCTATAGATGCCTTATAGATGCTACATTTCCTGCAACGGAGGGAGTAAATTGTAAAATGGAGAAAAATGGGAAAAGAGGAGAAACAAGATATGTCATATACAGGTACAAATTCTCAATGTTGAATATAATCATAATATACGTATAATATGTACCAATAAAATCCAGTATAAAAATAAATCTAAAATACAATAAAGTGAGGAATAAAAGATAGACGATAAGAAATAAAGAGATAGATGTTTTACACATGGTATATGGAATATGAGGTAGAGGGAGAGGGGAGGAAAGAGAAGGAAAGGAAATAAAAAAGAATTAAGATGTTTTATGTTTGCATATGAACTCTCTATAAGGAATGTAATCGTCATGTATTACAAATATGTACTAATAATATGGAAAAACTGTAAAACACAGTGTTTGAATTTTTAGCTAGATATTAGGTAAGAGTGAGAAATAAATGATGTAGATTGGGAAGAAAGAAGTTATATTGACTATTTGCTGAAACCTTGATACTGAATACAGAATATCTGAAAAATAAGTGCAATCAAAATGATTGGGGGTATTTTCTGGGGAATAAAAAGTAATATGTCTTTTAGTGAAACAACTTTTTATAATTTAAACATTTGCCATATTTGTATCACAGCTGAATATTCTAGAATCAATAACATGTCTAAGCTTTAACAATAAATCTGAAAAAGAGATCAAGAAAACATTTTATTTATTTACATTTGCTTCCCTCCATCATTGAACATGAGACTAAATTTAACCAAGTAGGTGAAAGATCAATACAGTGAAAACAATAAGACATTAAGGAAAGAAACTGAAGATACAAGTAAATGAAAAAGTATTGCTATGGTCCAAGTGACCATACAGAACATATATGATGTTATTGGGAAATATAGTAATCAATAAATGTAAGCCTGAAATGTAATGAAACATTAAAATACCTCAAGTAGCTTATGAAATACTGAATAATGAAAACATTCATGGAGACGATACATTAACTTTAAAAATATGTAACTTCACAGCAAATAAAAATGCATGATCTGAAAGATAAAACTTCAGTCATTTGCAGAAAAATAGATGCACTTTAAGACCATAATGCTGGGGCTGGGGAGTTAGCTCAGTGGTTCCGGCGCCTGTCTTGCAAGCGTAAGGACCCGGGTTCGATCCCCGGTAACCACATAACAATACTGGGTGTGGAGACTCACCCCAGCAGCAACCAGTACCACATACCACAGTGCCGGGCATGGTGGCTCACGCCTGTAATCCCAGCACTCGGGAGGCAGAGGCAGGAGGATTGTGATGTGAGTTTGAGGCTGAGCTCAGGGCCAGCCTGAACCACAAAGCGAAACCCTGTCTCAAAAAAAAAAAAAGACCATAATGCTGTGTGAAATAAATCCAACATACAAATTTAAATCTCATATAGATTTTTTCATATGAGAAATCTAACATAAAAGTAAAGAGAAAAATAGAAATGGAAAATAAGAAGCAGGGAGCTAAACCTTTATTGAAAGGGAAAGGGGTCAAGAGATGGAGAAATGGAAGATAGAAGAAGGGATAGAGGATAGAAAAAAGGAAGTGGGATATATTATGTACAGGTATGAACTCCACATGATGAATGTAGACATGTCCTACAAATGTGTGCCAAAAAAAGAATCAAGAATTGGGTGGAGAGAGGATGGAAGTTAAAAAAAAAAAAAGAATTTGTGTGTATTATAAATATGCATCAACTTTCCACGAAGAATGTGAACAATATGCACTGCCCACATGTATATATGAACTACATAAATAATTAAGAGATACATTTAGTATACATCCTAAATGTTGATATCAAACACTAGAAAATAATGGAGACCACAGAAATAAATTCACACATTTACAGTCAATTGATTTTTGCCAAAGGTACCAAAAACACACAATAGGAAAAGGACAATCCCATGAATAAATAATGTTAAGAAACTGAATATCCATAAGCAGAAGAATGAAATTTTATTCTTATTTTCATTATATAAAATCAATCAAAATATTAAAATTTTAAATGTAAAATAAGTAAATATGAGAGAAAGCACCATGACGACGATCTTGGTGACAACTATTTTAGACATGATCTTAAGAACAGAGGAGAAACAAACACATAATATTAAGAAATGGAATTACAACAAACTAAAAAGCTTTTATGTAGCAAACAATAGTCAAAAAACAGAAGATATAATCTACAGTGTAGGAGAAAATATCCGCAAACTATACACCTGTCAAAAGATTCATGTTGAGACAGTATAAGATACTGAACTCGATAGCACACAAATACTCCAAAATACACAAATAATTTCAGTAGATATTCTTCAAAGAATACATGCAAATGGTCAATGGTGTATGAAAAATTTTTCAGTAACACTAATTATTAGGACAGTGCAAATCAAAACCACAATGAGATATTGTTTCACTCTTGTTAGAATTTATGTCACAAAAAAGGAAAGAAAACCAGTTTAGGTAAGAATGCAAAAAATAGCAGTGTTTACAATTATGTGTGGTAGTATAAATTAGCACAGACGTAACAGAAAACAATATGGGAGTTCTTAGAAAATATTAGAATTACTGTGTGTTCCAACAACTTTACTACTATGTTTCCCAAAAATGAAATTAGTATGTCAAATAAAAATCTATAGGACAGATCAGGGATTTAGCTTAGTGATTCTGGCATCAACCTGGGAAGAGCAATGTCCCAAGTTCAATTCCTGGCAGCACATACCACAATGCCAGGCATGGTGACTCACACCTATAATCCCAGCATTTGGGAGGCAGAGGCAGGAGAATTGCTGTGAGTTCAAGGCCAAGGCTACATAGCGAGTTCAGAGCCAGCCTGAACCACAAAGCAAGATCCTGTTTCAAAAGAAAAAAATATAGGACTTGTTTACTGTAACAATATTCACAAAACTGAAGAAATGTGAAAACTTAAGTGTTCATCAACTGGGGAATAGCTAAATAAAATGTGGTACATATATATAATACAATACAATTCAGCCATAAACAGAAGGAAATGCTTTCATTTAACATAAAATGAATAAAATGAGATTATTAAAAGTGAAATAAGCCAAGGACAAAATTAAAAATGTTACATAGTGTCCCTCACAAGTAGAATCTTAAAACAGTGATTCTATATAAGGGAAAATAGTGGTCATCAGAGGTTGTTAGTAAGTAGAAGACTGCAGACTTGTCAAAGAACATAAGATTAGAGTTAGACAGGAAAAATTAGCTCAATAGATTTATTTCACAACAATGACTATAGAGGTGATACAAAGAAAAAAAGGAGAATGATTTATTCTTTTTGTAGCTTGAAAGATTCCAGAGTAGTTATGCTTTAATAAGATTATACCAAAAAGAAACAAAAAAGACTATACTAAAGCACCTTTGAATAAGAACTGTAAACTTTGTTATAACCTTTGTAGGTTATTTTTTATTTATTTATTTATTTTTCATTTATTTAATTTATTTATTCATTTATGTTGAGACAGAGTCTTGCTTTTGTAGTTCAAGCTGACCCTGAGCTCAAGCTCAAACTCACAACAATCCTCGTGCCTCTGCCTCTTCAGTGCTGGGATTACAGACGTGAACCACCAGGGATCAATCCCTGGCCCTTGAGCTTGCAAGGCAGGCATTGGAACCACTGAGCTAAATTTCTGGCCTGTAGGTTATTTCTGAAAGGATAGATCCTACAGATCCCTGAAATATGAGACCAGATAGTTATGTTCCCATAAGACAGTAGCTTGCTATTTTGGAAAACATTCTGAGCTGTTTGACTGTTTTTTGTTCACATATATTATTCAGAATATGCTTCTAAGACCAGAATTAAAATTTTCAACATCCTAGTGTGGTTGGTTGTGTGTTGGTATCTTTGACTTGGATACAGAGTATGCAGCACAGAGTCAGTACTCAGATTCTGGGAATGATTTTAGAGAATCACTTCCATCTTTACTGAGCAGGAGTGTGACTTGTATACAGGTAGTTGGGTCCAGGTATAGGAAAAAGCCTTATGGGTAACCTGTCTATTGGCTGAGGCCTGGAGAGTTAGGACATGGGGGTGATATTCAAGTTAACCAAGCTAGCCACTCAGTGTTCACCGCACACAGCGGGCATTGTGTGCAAAACCATAGAGTGTCCTTTAGTCAGCTACTGGACTGTTGTGAGGTGCACCCTGCTTAGCCAGATTTCAACAATGCCTCCATTTCCCCCTTCTGTCTTTAACTCAAGGGCCTCAGCCAGAAAGACAGTATTACATGGGGCAATGCTAATATTTTTGTGGTGCTTTATGAAGAGGCGGTAGCCTCAGTGTTGGCAGTGAGGGTTGCACCTAGCAGAACAACCATCATGGGACCAGCTATGGGTTGGGGTGTTCCACAGGGAGCAAATGAGGTGGCTTGTTGGACAACTGCCCCAGGTCACCAACAGAGCTGTGGGTTTGGTGAGTCTGTGTCGCTTAGGAGGACCTTTGAGAGTGAATTTTGCCATGCTCTTGGACCAGGAGGGGGGGGGGTTGGTTGTAGAACTTGACATTTCAAGCAGGAAGCCAGATGGGCTGTGAGCTGTCCTGAAGGAATAAACAGAAAAACTCTTTCCACTGTCAACAGAGGGTCAAGACCCTTCCAGTTATTCACTAGGGGATCCTTCCAGAGAACCAAAGGTGCCACGGTTTCACCCTGTGGGGATCCCTAGTGTTTTTTGTGCAGGGGAAGGAGATTTGTCATCAAATGTTAGGAAGTTAACAGTAAAGAGTGAGAGATGGAGTCTGCCCTGTGGCGCTCATGCTAGGGAGAAGGACACCTGTTTGATTATCATTTTCTTCAGAGGTAATGTCTGCCCTCTGTAATGGCCCTAAGGATCCACACCAGGCACAGGTGTGGACAATTTGTTTTTCCTGAGGGATGATCTATTGTGCAAATAGGCAGCAAGACCTAGAAGTGACTGGTGGAAGAATTTGGGACTAGAAGCAGCTGTACCTGATCAAAGTATTCCCCTGAAGCTTGAGCCTGACAAACAGCATTAGAATAAGTTCTTCTAGAGCTTTGGCAGTGATTGGTGTTCCCCGCTGGTAGTTACGCTACCCCTGCTGTTCACATTGTTCTTTCTACATGACCTTAAACATCAGGAAGTTGCTCGGGGACAGACAGGCTCATCCAAGATCTAGCCAGTCTCAGGGGCATTAAAGATTGTAAGATAAATTGCCCAAAAGCTGAAGCTCATATGGGCTATGTGGACCATGATCAGCTACCACCTGATGAGAATCTTTCCACACCTTTGGGGGATGAGGGTACGGGGGCATCAGATTTTTGTGGGGGAGGAGTCATAGGAGAAATCTGTTCAAGAGGTAGTGCCAAAGGGGCACAAGAAAAGGAAGAAGCCGGAAGCGATGAGGGCAAACAGCCCTTGGCGTCATCTTTGCGTGATTCAGAAACAGAAGAAGGGGCAGAGCAGTGTACCCCCAGGAAAGAGGAGATCATGCAGGAGCTAGGATTTTTAGAAAAGCAGATATCAAGGCACTGTAGGGGCAGACACAATAAGGAAAATTTCAGCCTGTTCAGTCTGTGTGAAAGTAAGGGGAATATTTTGATCAGGTACAGCTGCTACTAGTCACAAATTTTTCCACGAATCAGCTTGAAGTCTTATCGCCCTCTTTCCACAACTGACTATCCCTCAGGCAAAACAAATTGTCCATGCCTATGCCTCCTGTGGACCCTTACCACCCTTAGGGCCATTACAGAGGCCAGGCATTATCTCTGAAGGAACTGTGCACGTCATAAGGCAGACTCCATCTTGCTCTATTTACTACAAATCCCATGCCCCTGCACAAAAACACTGGGGGGCCCCCAAAGGGAAAAACTGTGGTTCCTTCGGTTCTCTGGAAGGACCCCCTAATTACAACTGGAAGGGTCCTGATCCTCTTGTTTACAACGGGGAGAGGTTGTCTTGTGTGTTCCCACAGAATATCCCACAACCCATCTGGATCCCTGCTCAGAATGTCAGACCCTACAACAGACCCCCCCCAACAAAGAAGATAGCTACACTGTTACTCTGAGACCCTCCTCAACGCAAGAGAATGATTAACAAAGCCAAGCATGTCACCGGTCACTTGGGGAGCCCTTAAACCCTCACACAATAAGCTATTCCCCTTGATACCCTGTATAAAGTATTAGACAACATTGTAAACACATAAGTACTGCCCAGTGTAATTCGGTCGTTCTGGCTGAGGCCCTTGAGTCAAAGACCAAAGGAGGAAATGTAGGCCACGTTGAGGTCTAAATAAACAGTGTGCACTGCACCACAGTCCAGTAGCTGACTTATAGGATGAGTCTAAGGTTTTGTACACAATGCCTGCCATGTGCATTGAGCATCCTGATTGGCTAGCTCAGGTCACCTGAACATCACCCCAGTGTATTGAGTCTCTGGGCCTCGGCCAATAGACGGGTTACTCATAAGGCTTTTTCCCACCCCAAATACCTGTATATAAACTATGCTCCTATTCAGTAAAGACAAAAGTTATTCTCTGAAATTAGTCCCAGAGTCTGTGTCCTGACTCTGCACCTTACCCTCTTGGTTCAGGTCAAGATACCAGCCCAAAGCCAACCACAGTCATAGCACAAAACATTGCTCACAAAGTTCCTGACCAAAACAATAAAGTGCACTATTTTGGACAGTGATAGAAGCCTCACTCTTATAAAATTCCACCGTTGCTCTTTTGGTGAGACATATGTCTCTCATTCCATACTTCTTCGAAAAGAATTCTCAGAAGCATTACAGATATCAATAGAGAAATATATGGAGATGAAAAAAGTTTATTACTTTAGAAATATTTTGAATAGTTGACATTAAATGAAAATATTCATATAAAGGCAATTTGGGAAGTGTACATTGCTCTATGAGGTCCACTTTGTTAGCCATTCCAGGAAAAACTGAACGTCCAATATTATCAAGAGAATAAGGTATTTTTTTCCTTTCTCGTAAATGTAGATATAAGAATTAAGGATAAATCACTTAAATTGGGAGAGTTTGTTTGTGCCTTTGAGAGGCTTCAGAACCCCTCAAATTCAGCAGCTGTGCAGTGAGCATCTTGCACTTGAATCCATGTTTTATTTTTATTAGAAAATACTTTCATATATATATATAAATATATATATGTTATAGTGTGATTTTATAGCTACTTATACTTAGCAGCTATTAAATTAAGCTAAGTGATATGACCGTTACCTTACCTACTTTTTTAGTTAAAACATGTAAGAATCTATTACTTTAGCAATTTTGAGTCATAGCATACATCATTAACTGTGGTCACCATGGTGTTCAATAGACTGTTAAAGACTACTACTTACTGGTGGGGGATTTAGCTCAGTGGTTCCAGCACCTGCCTTGCAAGTGCAAGGTCCTGAGTTCGATCCCTGGTAACCATGTACAACAATACTGGGCGTGGAGACTCGCACCAAGCAGCAACCAGCACCACATACTACAGTGCCGGGCATGGTGGCTCAGACATGTAATCCCAGCACTTGAGATGCAGAGGCAAGAGGATTACTTGTGAGTTCAAGGCTGAGCTCAGGTCCAGCCTGAACTATAAAAAGGGATACCCTGCCTCCAATAAATAAATAAATAAAACAAAACAAAACAAAAAAACTCTGAAACTTTGTATCTTTTGTCCCCCAAATCTCTTTCCCTATCCATCCCTTTTCTGTTATACATATCATTTTATCCTCTGCCTTCATAAATCCAAAACAGTATATCACAGAGAGTGGAATATCAAGGAAGGTATAGAGATAAGAGGATATGAGTAGATTATTTCTTCATAAAGCACTGATATTAATGAGTAAAATTTTAGGAGAAATGAAGGGTGCTTATGAAGCTAAGTTTTGTATTTGACTAAAAGTGACCTGAATCCTGATGCCTAATTAACTATTTTATCTTTCAAATCACAAAAGCAATGTAATTTTCTTCATGCCATTCTTTGACCCCTGCAGTTTAGGTAGTCCTTCTCTCTGGTTCACATATGATCTCATTTACCAATGACATTGCATCAATTAAGTTATCTGTGAGGATTGTGAGGTCTCTAAAGACAGTGTTGGTTTCTGTCATACCATCCACTCTTCAGCAAAATGAATGATAAATATTTGTCATCTGAATGAATGAGTTTGTGCATGGAAGAAACTAATGAATAAGTGGTCTATTTTGTAGGAATTTGAATCTTTGTGTTAATGACTATTAGAATGTTAGGGACTAATATAATAATATAATATAATATAATATAATATAATATAATATAATATAATATAATATAATAATATATATTTTTCCCCTCCACAGTTCACACTGAAATTGGAGCTCCCTTGTCATAATGTTGGGACTAATATGTTTCTCATGACAGTGAATTCTCATTCTTTGAATACTGAATTAGGTATCAAATGAACAGGTTCTTATAATGCAAAGTAATTCTTCCTGTTTCTTTCCTTGGTGCTTCCACTTTCCCTATCACATTTTGTTGTTAAAGTAACAAATGATCTTCACTAGAAGCTACATAGATGCCAGCAGTATTGATCTTGGATGTCCCAGCGCCCAAAACCACAAGCCAAATAAATTTATATTCTTTGTAAACCATCAAGTGAGAAACATCCTTGCATAGCAACTAAAAATTGTCAATACGAAGACCTACATGAGGTTCTGAAGCCACTGTGAGAATGAAAACAGCAAACATGATGATAGGTAAGAATGGACGCTGTTAGAGACAATCATAAAGATAACAGATTTGCACCTGTGTGATACAGAAGGTGGAGACAGGCAGGGTGATAAGTAGGTCTCTAATGTATCTTATTTTGTAGGTGGAAAAACATGTCTGAATAAAAAATAGAAATTAAAGAAATTGTTGAAGCAGAGATTATACTACTGATTCATCTTAAGTAGCTCCCTCAATATTTTAATGTTTAAAATAATCATCTCAGTCATTCAAAAAATTAATTTATGGGTCTCCCTTTGTTCCATGTCTAATTTTGTAATATTAATTCTGGGTGAACCCTTATTTCCAACTGGAGAGTATTTAATTATTTTCATAGTTTCTTTGGTTGTTTGGAACAAAAATATATTTTATATAAAACTTGTTAGTCATGATATTTCCCTTCTTAAGCCAATAAAAAATTACAATTATACCAATATATGTTATAAGATATTATACCAGTATATAAAATATTTTATCTATTAAACTTATCTGTACTATAAAACTGTATATCTCATGTGTCTAGTTTATGGAAGAAAATTAGCTTCTCTCTTAGTTCCACATTGGACCCAAAAGATAGCAACCAGTGCATTCTCGGCAACAGTATATAGAATTATTTCTTCTATGTCTCAGTCTCTTGCATTATAGGAGCCAAGAATTTCATGGATACAGAGCCATAAGAACCCAGGATGTAGAGAGGAGGATATGACTTCAGGAGAACCTTATCTTCTCAGTGAACAGAATAAAACATATGAAGAAGTAATAAAACACGTGAAAGTGTGCAGGATATGAAAACATATCAGGTTTAGCTGGTGTTGTGGTTCATATACAAAGATTGCTTTTTCATGCCATATAAAATTTAGATATTGCCTGTATTAATAAAGGTAACAAATTGTACAGTCTGTATAATGTTTTATTTTAGATAAAACTCAATTTCTGATTATGATTTAATTGATACTTGTAAATCTTAGATCCAAATATTAAAACCTGCCATGAATGCTTCCTCATATTGATTATCCATAGAATTCCTCAGGTGCTCATGGTTAGAAAAATGTAAACATCTGTGAAAATCAATAGTATGTGTGCCATTCGGAATTTTACAATATCCTCCTTTTATATTTAAAATGTTTCATTAGTCAGCTTTCCCATCGATGCAATACTATATACATAAAGCTGAGAGAAGGAGAGGTTTCCTTTGCTCACGGTTTCAGGCCACAAGCATCTGGCCCTGTGGCAGAGCCATAATGGTAGAAGAGCATGGAAGAGCAAAGCTGCTTATTTCTGGCAGCAAAAAGCAGAGCACGTGCCAGGAACAAAAGGCTAAGGGACCAGACAGACCCCAAGGTTATGCCTTCGTCACCCACCCTGATGGACATATAAGTGTGCCTGCCTGTAAGTATGTTCTACCCTAGTGTAAATCTGAAAGACAATCAATGTGAAACTTCACCCCAACATACCCTATATCTTTCCATTTGCTACCAAAGACATCTCCTTAAATTATAATTAATTTCCAAGTAAAAATAAGTTCTCAATTCTGCTCAACACACCTGTCCTGTGTGCAAATAGAAATGTAATCATCTTTTACACAAAGATTCAATGATTTCTACATTTCTTGAAGGTCCATGACCAAGTCTTTTTTTGAGACTCAAAGCAAATTCTTATTTATGAACCCCTGGGAGAAATAAAGTGAAAGTGACATAAACTCAAGTACAATGGAATGCGGTAAAATTTCCCATTTTAAAAGGAAAAAGTGGATGGTTAGAAAAGAATTAGACCAAAACAAATCTACAACCCACAAAGCAAATGTGAAGTGATGCATCCCCATAATGAGCATCCTGGGCACAGTGTGATAAAATAACAGTTCTAAAGGGTAGCTCCACACCAACGGCGTAGTGGGTTGCAAGCTATAACCCTCTCCCTCGGGCCCGCTCTATTCAGGGCCTGTAGCTTTTTTCAGCAGACATTTTGTGTTCCCAGCATCTCTGATACATGAAGGACCATTCCATCTTTGACTTTATTCACACAGTTTTGTGCACTGCCTCGCCCCCCAGGGCTCGCTGCCTGGCTTTGGCAGCCTTCCTCTGAAGTCTGGAGATAACATTTTCTGACCACACAACTTCTGCATGAGGTCTGCTGGCAGTGGAAGCGGTGTCCACGCCAGCTTGGATGGTGGCTGCAGCAGCCTCTGAATGCCTGAAGGGCTGAACACAGTGGGGTGAATCCTGCAGAGCTAATTCCCTAGGAAGCATTTCCCAGGCATGGGTTCCAGGGTCCCTCTTCTCACAGAAAAGTTAACAATTTGTACCCATAATTCTGCTCTAAATAGAGTTGTGATTCCTGAGATACTCCCAAGATATCTTTCTGATTCCTGTACAAAGTTCTTTGTTTATTTTAAAGATACTCATATCTTTACACTTCTTGTGGCCCTAACTTGATTCTTTGTTCTTTCTGGGTCAAAAAAAAATATTGCAGATGTTTTTTTGCTCTAATGTATGTCCCCTACTTTCACTGTAAATCTAGCCAAAAGCAGCCAGCAATATATATGTCACAGTGTGAATGTTAGGCTGTCTTGAAATTTCTTTTACCAGATTAGTTAATCTACCATTCATAATCTCACTCTCCCACAGGTTTTCTGGACATGGGCAAAATACAAGTAATATTTCTGGTAGAGTGTAACATATAAGGCCTTTAAGCTAAATGCCAGTGGTGTTCTTCCCAAATAAGACCTCCTGAACTTGACCTTTACTACTGACATTTCCATCAGCATACTAGTCTACTGAACTCTGAACAAAGTCATTATCAGACTCTTTTACAGCATTCTTGGGCTTCTCTAGCTCGTATCTACAAACCTTTTCATACTTCCCCCACAAAATAGAAGCTTCTAAGCCACAAGGTCAGATATAGACCTTGTTTCTCTGGTCTCATTTTTTTCCTCTGAGATGCAATACCCAACACTCAAAATTGAAAGAAGTAGATATTTGGTTTGCATAAGTTTCAGTACATGACCAGTTTGCTCCAAGACAGATATTTTGTGGCCACAGGGCTTGGTGCTGCTTAGTTTATGATGCCAGGAAAGCAGAGAAGAAAAATGTCAGAGAGGTAGGGTTGAGGGGTCAATATCAGCCACGAGGCTACTTCTCTTGAACCCACCCACATTCATCCCCATCCTCAGTGTAAGCTCAAAACCAATCGAGGTGAAACTCCACCCTAACCACTGAATATACAGAAGAACAACTGATTTGTTTAACTTTGATCATGGAACTATCTCTTTCCCCAAACCTACTCCATTTCATTAATCTGAAACTCCTTGTATATCGCATTTCCAAATGAATTCCTGTTATCTTCTCCTTGCTCCTTATTCCCAGTGCTCTATAATTTAGACCTCATATTCACTATCAAGAATTTTATCTTTTACTAAATCTAGACAAGTATCTGTCCTTCCTTATAGTAGATTACTTTCTGTTCCATGAAGAGTACACACTTCTCTTCTTTCTCATTCTAAGACTTAGCTGATGCTTGTCTCTCTATACTTACCCTCTTCTTTCAATCACATTTATTCTTTATGGTTCTAATGAGACTTCACAGTCCTTGTTATATTTTTATGTAGCATGTTCCTTCTCCTTTACCTCTGTATCACTGATACAGACCTTTAATTATAGAGCATTCCAATTACCTCTATTTATAATGTAAACTCTGCTACCTTGATTCTGTCAGAAGTCTCTTGCTATATATCATATCCGCTTATAGGTCAGACACTGAATTGTAGTTATTATCAATTTTAATTTATCCTTTGGCAAATTAAAATATATTTCATGTGTATATTCATTTCATGTGTAATATTTCACATTAAATTGTGTGTGAGGTCTTCATATCCTGTCATTATCATAAATGGCCTAGTAATCCAAGAGGCAAATGTTAGATATATTTCCAGCATAATTTTTATCCAAAAATTGTGTGTTTAACCCATTTTTAATTTATGAAAAGGCAAAGAAATATTAGTCTCATGATAATCTCATAAAATGTCATAGTTTACCCTATGAAATCACATTCTATTTTAAATTCTGTTGGAACATTATCCACAGAGACACATTTCCCAGAGTAAGAAGGGCAAAATTTAATGTTTTCTGGCACACAGAGGGCTTCCAAACCAAATCCACTGAGATTCGTTTATGAATAAATGATATCAATTATGTGTTATGGTTTGCACACAGGTGCACCACAGGGCCCTATATTAAATGTGTGATCTGAAGTCTATGGGACTCCTGGGAGATTGTACAACCTTTACAAAGTAAAGCCTAATGAAAAATTTTTGCATTCAGGTATGTTAGTTCAGGGTAGAGTAAGACTTCAGTACTGCCTTTCTGTCCTTAGGTATATTGTCAACAAGGTAAGCAGTTTTGTTCTGCCATTTTTCCCAACAAAATATGCTACATCACCCACCAATCGTGGACTGGAACATCTAAAGTCAGAAGCCAAAAACTATTTTTTCTAAGTTTTTTTTTTTTTTAATCTCAGGTAAGTTATGAGTAGCATCACCTGTGAAGAATGATAAAAACTAAATCTTCCCAAAGGAAACCCATGGTTATATGACTGTGTCTGGCAATGAGATGATCTATTCCCATCTTCCACTATTTTAGGAAGTTTTTTGTTGTTTGTTTTTCATGAACTAGGGATGGAACTCCTGCACTTGCCAGGCAGATGGGGGCACCACTGACCTACAATCCTTGCCCTCCCTCCACTTGTCTATAAACAACAAAGTTAAGCAGGTAGAAAATCCTGTCCTTTACATGAAACTGATCCAGGTCCTGCAGTCAACTACAGGAATGAATGTAATCTGTATTTTCTTTAATGAATGTATAAAATAACAAGTAAGTAAGTAAGTAAAGCAAGCTGGTTGTTGTGGTGTAGTCCTGTAATCCCAGTACTCAGAAGGCTTAGGCAAGAGGATGGCCACAAAATTGAGGCTAGCTTGGACTGTGTAGTGAATCCAAGACCAGCCTGGACTAACCAGCGAAAGACTATTTCAAGAAAATAAAAGAAACCAAAAGGAAGAATAAAAGAAAAGAAATAACACTTATCCTCCCAACTTTGGAAAGTTTTTACCTGAGAAAATAATTAATAAATAATGAAACCATTACCTTAAAATAGTAATATTCTTTTTGTATACAGCATTCCTTCTACTAAGGTTAAGATTTTTTAGCTGTTGAAGGAGGGAGTCAGTAGTGGGAGGGTATGGAAAGGGAATTGAAAGTTTTCATTGACATGACAACAAATGTTATAGTAGGAAATATCTGAGATGCAGAGTGGGCCTCATATCGAGTATTTCCATGACTTAGTCTTTCCACATAGGCTAATACCATGGGCTACAAATAACCAAGAGATTCATGTCATTGCTTCCATTTCCTGTAGATTCCAACTGATTACAAGACTGAGCATTGAATTACTTCCAGGAGTGTTCAGATAGTACAGATAACTGTTAGAAGGTAAAGTTAAACCACAGATAATTCGTAGCACAAGGACCTCTAAGATTTAGGCACCTAATGACATAGGTCTTGCCATTACTTTATAACGTAAGTCTCTACATCATATGACTGACTATTGGGCCTTGCCTTTCTATTGTGATCTGGAATATAATATACTAACAAAAGAACCCTGTTTGTCCAAGAAGAACCCTTCAAGAACATTCTCTTCAACATCAAAGATCTTGTAGTCTTGTCAGGAACCTTGAGTTGTATGTATCACAAGAATATGAGGAGGTGATGGTGAGAGGGAACATCTGTAGAAGTAGGAAGATGGTCCCAAACAAGACTTACAGTCATTGAGTGCCTACTTGTGAGTTAATATAATAAAGGAGGACAAGAGTGTTTTTTTTTCAAATAGGTGAACTGAAATAAAATTTATAGTCATATTTATTTAAAAATTAAAACTGGAAATTTTCAAACACCCTCCTATTTCCTATATTTTCATTTACACTGACACTACTATGTATTTCAATGACAGTCATTGGAATTTTAAAAATAAAAACTCTGAAAATTTTCAAAGTCAAAAGGCTTTTATTCATACTGGTTTATCAAGTATATTTTTAGCAAAGTTAAGTTGTACTTTAACTTAATATATGTCATAGCAAGTAAACCATACATATGAGTTTTCAGTCTCTAACACACTAACATAGACAAAAGCCAAGCTGAAATGACCATAGAAAAGTGTCAAATACAATCAAATTACTTTACTCATTAGGATTTTGTTCATATTCTTAAACTAATTAATCTCAAGTGACGACAAAATTTACATCATTGCTCTTAAAAGGTACACAAATTCCTTTTTGTTTAATATAACATTGAATCCATAGTTGCTTCAGTAAACAAAACTTTGCTGATAAACACAATTGAAACAACTCCATGTTGAATAGTTTCAGAGATAAACTGGAATCACAAGCATCTTCATTTAAGTAAAGGCAGTGAAGACCTTTCAAGCCGAATAAAACTGCTGTGTCATTGCTAAACAGTAATAGTTACCTCCTTTAAGAAAAAGAAAAGAGGTTAGTTCTTCTGTGCAATGATTCTAGTACACACTTTAAAATAGTGAAACTTCTATCTTCATGATCCTAAATGATCTGATGTAACACTCTGAGTATTGGTAAAAATTAAGTTTAAAAATTTTTATGATAAATGTGCCCATTTTTAAACATCTTTAAATTTTCATGATACAATGCTGTTCTTTGAGTATCATCAGAGAGTTTGAAAACTGATAGACTCTACTCATGAACGATGTTACAAAGGCTGTAGTGATTTAGTATTTTTTTTCCTTTTGTACCTGATGATACAATGTTACAAAGGCTATAGTGATTTAGTATTTTTTTTTCCTTTTGTACCTGATGATACATTTTAAGTCATTTTTGTTTACCTAGACAGAAGAAAATGATTTATCTAGTTTTGATAAATAACAGCTTTGTATATTTAGAAATTCCTTTCCCTAGGTTAACTTTTAAGACGTTTTATATTGCATAAAGGGAAATTAGCTTTGAATATCATTTTAGCAACAGTGCTTGGTCTAACTGGAGTTCATTTAAATGTTGGCAATCCAAAGAATTCATCAAAAATTCTAGACTTAGATCACATTATTTGATTGGTACAGGTAAAATTTATCATTAAGACTTTTGTAAAAGAATGAATTTTGCCCCTTTTTTTCTAACATTACTCTTTTTTTGTAGCAATGGTTTGTTGCCCAAGATTATGCAGCTAGTTACAACTCAAAAGTGGCCTTTGGTTAGAAAAGCAATAAGAAAGTGTGAATGAATTAGTACAAATCCATCATCTGTGCTTGAGAAACATGTAAAACTATGTCAGTCAAATGCATCATCTTCACATACAAAGGAGAATAAAATATTGCTGGACTGATATGCTGTGTAAAATATTAACACTTTCTCAATAAAGCTTAATATTCCTTTTAAGGAAGAAAGTATACCCTTTTAAAATTTGTATATCTTTAAAATATATATATTTTAAGTGTAGAAAAAATCATGGTCCGCATTGTAATTTTCTGAATAATATCACAGAACCTAAAATAACAATATGATAATGGAAAAATAAGAGAGCTTGAGTTTGCATTAATGAAACTAGGAAAAGTTAAACACCATTAGAGAGCAACTAGACATTTTCCAAAGGAACACAGGGAGTTCATCTCAGTTTTTCCAGGGATCAGAAGAAAACACAGCTTGTAGTTTTGGACTCTGTCTAATAACCATTTACCCCTAACTCAAATGCTCAAACTCCTTCTTGAAGAAAATCCAAGAAGATCTGATGAAATAGAACATTTACTTTCTCAATTCTCCACTCTAGCTCAATTCTGTACATAGTCTCAATGTCAAAGGAAAGTTTCTGAAACATCTCCTCCTTTATTTGAGTTAATTCTAATCTTTATTGAAAGAGACAAACATAACTGTTCATGCATTTCAATAAATATTTCCTCTTACACACCCCATTCAGAGCATTTTCCACAGCATTTTGAACAACCAAAGAAAATCTCAGCTACCAAGAAGACAGTATGAGTCAATCTTTTCCTAGGATGGAATAAATTGAGATTTTATAGTAATAGAATTTTTCTCCCAATTTTGAATATGGAAGAAAAACAAACCCTCCTGTAGCATACTGTATAATGCTGACACATATTCAGTTGTTATTTTATATATGCCAGCACTGAATGGCCATAAAGGTAGGAATGAACATGCATTGACCTGGTAACCAACTATAATCCTTGGAACAATCTCCAAGTTTTCCACATTTCAATTTCAAAATGCATTTCATTTATAATACAGGTGATTTATCATTTAGTAGTAGCTGTCAAAGTAAACTCCTAGATAAAACAAAAACATCTGGAACCATAAACAGAGGAGAGCAGTAGCAGAATGTTAATACAAACTCTACATTGCTCACTTCAACTAGGACAAAAGTCAGCCAATTAGTATTTGGACAGTCTGTTTTTAAGAGAGTTTTCACTTGAGCCCCAAACAGAGATGTTCTGATGTCCCTTCTTGATGTAAACCATTGCAAAGATCAGGAAGAGCAATAAATAAAGGCTCTCCAGAGGCAAGTGAGGCAGCTGAATAGGTAAAAGGTAAATTTGTTTTATACAAATGGAACCCTTGTTAAGTAAAAAGTGCAGGCCTTGAAATTCTTCCTTCAACACCTGACCTTTGCGTACCAAGCAGCAATGAGTGCTGACATGGCCTTCTGCTCAAAGCCTACACCCTTCAGTAACTGGTCAGTGTAGCTATCTTTCCAGAGCTACTTGTGGGTATTAAACACTTGACAGAGTGAGACTTGCCTGCTGTATCATCTCTGAAGCTTATGAAAAGAAATAGCAAAGTAGAGTTTCATAAAGAAGGTATATTTGTGAGGAACAACCAGAAGAAAACATATGAGCTTTGTTTAAGTTAAACAAAAGGAAACTAAAATTATCTTTGTAGAGAGACACTGGACTGTTCTAAGTGACTTAACTGGAAAATACTGTTCAATTCCCCTACCATTCAATAGAGGCTATGTGATTATATAATGATGAAAAAGTGTCAAACATTATAGTTTAGTCATATATTTTTGTTATTCTTTTCAGTTAGTTGATAATATTGAATTAATTATTTTATTTGCTTCAGTCCTACACGATTTATTTTTATTTGGCATTATTTTGCTGAACTGGGCTAAAATATCACACTAACTCTACATTAGCAGACTTTCCAAAGTCCATGGAATATGTCAAAAGCCAAATGTCTTTTTCTTAGAAAAAAAATTCTTCAGAGAATAGAACTAAAACATCACATTTATATGAATTAATGTCATATTTTAAAGTATACAAGGTATTGATTGACCAGAGTAACCAAAATTACATGTATTACCACAGAGAACACATTAGCTTATAATAGATTTGCTAAAATCTCAGCTGGCCTTTTCCGTGAGTGGTGCTTTAATCACAAAAGAACATAATTCTAGGACAAATTCAAGTATAACCCAAGAGACTAGATTTTGTTTCATATGAGGACAGCACAATAAATGCGGCATTAAATGTTTTAAGTCACTGAAATTTTGCTTTATTAGATTTTTAAGAGGCATAAAATGGCAACCAGGAGCTGCTACCACAATGTAGCCATGTCTCCACTAAGTAAACTGTAGAAGCCATTTTAGGCCATTTACTGGGCCCTTCAAACCAAATGATGCATTGGTCACGTTAGTCATTTTGCCATATCTAGACTAGAGGATAAAGAGTAGAAAATGTCTCTTATGAGAATGACCCATTATGTTTGTCTTTCTCCTTTTTTTATGTCTGTCTATTTTTAAAATTTTTAACTTGCTTGTGGGTAGGATGATAAAGAGGAAGCAAGACAGAAAATAAGAAGAATGGAAGGGGCAGTTCTATTAGTTCAGGTATCTGTTTTTATCATCCTCCTTACTGCAGATGTTGAATGTACCCGAACAAAAAGATTAAGTGACTGGCTCCAAGTAACACGTACATGTGATAAATCCTAGAAACTGGAAATCTCTATATTTTCTTAGAAGACACTTCACAGTCTTTCTTTTACCAAGTTGAGCTACCAGGAATAATATTCATTATGTGTATAAATGAATTACATCCTGATAGAATTCTTATTAAATACCAGGTCAGACAAACGTAAAACTATTTCATAGTAACAAGAACTTAACAAGTCGGTATGTCTGTGTTTTATTTTCTCTCATTGCATCTATAAATAACATTTTTGATATTTTCAAAATTCTTCTTCCTGCTTACTCCAACTGGATGCTGTGTAGATGAATGTGATGTTAGTGAAGCATTATGGACTTCTTGGAAAAGAAGAATTAAAGAAGTATGAAATAGCATGTTCAGAAATCATTTTGAAATCATTTCCTAAAACCTCATAAAACCCATTCTGTACAATATTTTTACATGTAAATGTATTTGTGTATGCATAATGAACCAATCATAATTGAAGTTTCCATATTTTGGTTGTTTGAGAATAAATTATAAAGAATTGGAACACTAGATAAACAGGTAACTGCTACAGCACCCTGTCCGTGCCTATGATTAGTTGGAGTTCCGGAATCAGTGTTCAAGCTGCACAGAAAAAACAATAAGATCTAGTCAAAATTTCATTCCACAAAGGAAATCCAGCATCTACTAAATGCACATCATTGAAATCCACAAGCCTAGCATTGTGCTATGCTATGTATGTTTACGTTTTGAATAAATCTGTACTTAGTAAATTTATTGTTTTATTAAGTTTATTTATCCTTCAACCAACTACTGCATTGATTCATGTGAGTTTCATTCTATTAAAATGGAATTATACACAAATGAGCAGAACTGTAGAATTACAATAGTTTAAAACTTAATTTTACTCTCTAGGGGTAATTTTTACATTTCCAGTATAAAAATATGTAAAAGATATCTCTACCTCTAAAATATGATGATAAGCTCCTGCTGCATGTTCTAGTTCTTTACTACCTGCAGCAAAATGTACAACTAGCTTAACAAGAATGGTATTATAGAGGGTTTTTTCTCCTCCAGACTAAAATGTGAGAAAAGATTAATACCATTCTCTGTAACTCAAAATCTTTGTTAGACTGGGATTTCCTCCTAGGATGAGATTTCATTCTGACAGGATGGTTATTTAAAGGTTACTGCTCAATTTTAAATTTTTTAAGAAATTACTTACTTTGTCTATAATGCCATCAGAAGATTAAAGTAGGACAAAAACCAAATGCATTTATGATTTTCCAAATTAGATCCATATTTTATTCCAAGTATTTATTTACCGCTTATTCACTTAGATAACAAGATTTCCCTAAAAACTAAGTAGGCTTTGGGCTGAGGATTTAGCTCAGTGGTTCAGGCATCTGCCTGGAAAGCTCAAGGTCCCAAATTTGGTTCCAGGTAACCACATATCACAGTGCCAGGTGTCCTGACTCATGCCTATAATCCCAGCACTTGAGAGGCAGAGGCAGAAGGATTGCTGTGAGTTCGAGGTTGGCGGCTACAAAGTGAGTTCAGGGCCAGTCTGAACTATGCAGAGAGCCTGCCCCCCACCCCCGGAAAAAAAAAAAAAAAAAACCTCAAGAACAACAAAGTAGTCTTCATTGTAAGCATACTTCAAGTTTCTACTCCTTTTTTGGGGGGTGGCTAACTTATCTTCAAACTGATGACAGTATTTTGTGAATGGATCCTGAGGAACAAATTCCAACTTTTCTTTCAGTAGCTTGATTAATGATATATTTCTATTTCTAATTTTCAAATGTGAACAATATTAGATGGCAACAACTAAGTTCATTTGGGGAAGATCATGCTTTTGCAGCCTGAGTTAAAGAGAGATAAATCAATATGCTCATTGAAATACCACACTTCAGAGTTAGGTTCAATCCAAATATAATATGGAATTAATTGTGTGGCTCTTTTTCAGCTTTGGAAACATTGTGTACGTGACATTCTCAAATCAAATAAGCCATACTATTTAGGTTTTGGAGGTCTATTTCATTAGTGCAAGATTATAAATTTGGAACTAGTCACTTGATTGGAGGAAAAGTGAAATTGTAAACTAGAGAAAAGAATAAAGTAGTATAGCATTTGACTCTTTTTTGTAGAGAAAAGTACAATATGTTAGAGCTATTTACTCAGAAGAGTTTATATTTAGCATGTGACAATTCTTTAAAAAGCAGATATATTCTTTTTTTACTTTGTTAGCACATCACTGAAGTACAGATTTCGTTAAATAATAGCAACTTGACCTTACAAGTCCAAAAATTTTTGGATTTGCAGGTACATCCACACAAGGCCAGTGTAAGTCATTTTTTCTCCTCAAGTGATATAATAACAGTCTCACCATCTATTTGCCAATTTTTAACCCTGTTTTGCTAATTATCCAACTCGCTCTTCTCATTTGTTATTACCCTAATTCTTGCAAGGTCAACAATAAAAAAGCATAGGACCCCAAGGTGTAAACACACATTTATCATAACCATGTAGTGAAGAGCATATATTTGAAAGTTTTACACAACAATTATATGTGAAATATTTCATCCCCACCGAAATTTGCATCTGCAATCACCGATACTGACTTCATGTGTATTTTTAGGGCATACTAATAATGATCCCTTCAAGTCTATCTTATAGCTGACAAAGTGTTGGCAAATATTATGATATAGCTTTGAGTAAAATGAAGGCAGAGTGAAACTGAGTCACTTCTGAAGGATGGTCACTGAGCTGTTCAATTAGTCACTTAGAAACTTTGACTGATACACTAGTGCTCTTTTGGCAACTCCCTTGCGTCGCTCCTTTACCAGTTACAACACAGCAGGAAAAGCACGCAGGCTCAGTACAGACATCTGCAATTTATGAGACAGAACAAGAGCTTTGAAATCACTTGAAGTGTACTTTCTGGGGAAGTAGAGAAAGAAATAAGAAGAAGGGAAAAAGCTGGTATTTATGAAATAATGTGTATGGGAGGAATCACTCTAAGCACAGAATCACATGGAATGACATTCTCTTTTTTTTTACTATTTTCTTATAAATATTGCTTCTATTCCATTTCTGTAAAGAGCTAAGGTCCTACTTACATCCAAGGTTCCATAGAGATTTAAATTAAGAAATTTTTAAATATGTCAAACTTTTTATACATTTTTGTAGGTTGTATATTCAAAATACTTAAAGTAATATTTAAAATCATAAATTCAATTTGGGTGGCTTATTTTGTTGTGACAGGGTATTGCTATACAGTTAGGCTGTCTTGGAACTCACTATGTAGCCCAGTCTGGCCTCAAACTCTCAGAGTTCCTTCTGCTTCAGCCTTCCAAGAGCGAGGCTTACATGTATGTAACATCATGTCTGGCTTAAAGTTATAAGTTTTTGTAATACTTTTTAACTGCTTCTAATTGTTAAACTGATAGGAACCACTAAGAAGTCTAATCTCAAAATATGGAGAAAAATCAAAATTAAAGTAATGAAAAAACATTAAAATTACACAATATTTAAAAGGTCAACATCCAAGGTCCCAATAAATGTTAAAGTGCAGTTATCAAGAGATAGAAAGATTTGAGTTTTAATGTTTTTCTCTCTCTTTTCTTGTTCTACTTATTAAATGTTTGCTCATGGATAGTAAGATGAACACAGTATCCATTCATTTTTAAAATTTTTTAATTAAAATCATAGCACTTAAACATTTGTGGGAAAAAAGGAAGGAGATACAGAAAAGATATTTTCTGTATATTTCTGTATATAAAGCATGAAACTTCCTCAAAATCTAACAGAGAGTTTGGTGAAAAAGCTGCCCTGATAATCATTTCTTTGCATTCCCGGTGAAAATGCATTATAGCTTCATATATGTGCTATTACCAGTGTTAGTTTTCAAACACTAGACAAAACATGAACTCGGTGTAATCAGAGAAGTTGGTACAAAATTCTAAAGATTTGTTCAAAGTTCCTTTAATTTTCAAAATTGAATGTTTTATGGATATTTATAGTGAGCCAGAGGCAAAGAAAGCTATATACTAATGTCCCACATAAGGATGTCTCAATGAAAGATTAGGAGATTAAGGGTCTGTTGCCAGAGTTCAATTCTTACAGGGTACTCTGAAAGTTTACAAATTTAAAAAAACCGATCCTTTCCACCATTGTTTCAGCTGCTCTGAACAGTTATAAGGAGAAAGAGGCATGCAAGTTATTCGCCTAATTTTTGCTATGGTTACCCTAAACTCTACAAAATTTAAAGGCAACATCGATTCCCGAAGTGCAGTAGATTTTAGACTAACCGGTTAAGCAAGTACAAATTAAAGACACTTCCCCTCCGTGTACTATTCTCCATGGAAGAATAATAAGTTCTTGCTAAATATCCTAGCTTTCTAACTCTGAGAGATTTCACAGATGTGGACTGGTAATTATAGGTAGAGAGAGCAGTGAAAGAATCGGTAAGGATCATATGTCTTAGTTCCCAATATCAGAAGAAGCAAATCAACTTCTGTTGGATTATTTCCATATTTATAAAAGTTGGGGGAATCATAGCTTTCCAAACTACTATAGAAGAATAACCCTGCTAGAGGTTATAGCTATTACCATTGGCATGAAATCACAGTGTTTTTTATATGTGTGAGCTATTTGCTTTCTTTTTTCCACTATCACAATTTTAGAGTATGAGCTGTTCATTCTGACAATGAGAATCTTGGCATAGGAGTGCCACACATTCACGTGACAACAGTACTATTTAAATGTATTTAAAGGTAGAATTAGTATGGTGATATATGATTAGAACCTTCTGAATTTTTTGTTTTATATAATAACATGCAAATGTGAATATGAGAAAAATGAAAAAGTTTTATTCAGAAACTATTTCTTATGCAATTTCTCAGGTACTTTATATACAGGTGAAAGGTAGTCCCAAGTTTAATACACAAAAAAGTAATTGGTCAAACAGATATAGGATATGTTAAACAAACCATTCTAGATTGCATTGAGAAGCCTGCTAATTAAAAATTTATTCCTGCACATTTGAAGTGCTGACTACCAAAACAGTCTGTCTTGGCTTGAAATTTTCATCTCATTGTTATCACTGCAATTTCCTCTATTATGTGAGGGAGATACAGCTGGAATTGTAAGCCCTAAATGTGTATATCAGATTTAATCTTATCATTACAAATAATTCTGTCAACTTGCAAGTAAATGCTGCAAGGTACGTTGTGACAACTAAGCCCTAAATGATCAAATCACATAAAGTATTGACATTGTTTTAAAAAAGAATGAGAATTAGAAGGCATAAGAAGGATGTACTACAGTGTGGTGGATATTTTACAGAGAAAGTGGTGCTGGATTCAGAGGTGCCACCAATCAAGATTAAAAAGTCCTCTGGAGGATGAAGAAAAAAGAGATAAATCTTCCCTGGGGATGAAAATAAAAAGTCTAAATTCTTACCTAATGAACTCCAGAAAGGAAAAGATACCTGCTGCTTTAGAGAAATATGCTAGAACCTTCTATGCAGAGTAGATCCTTTCTCCAGGATATGATGGCAATTACACTACTGTTTCTCTGGGTACTAAAATGTTTCTACTTTCTTCTTATTTTTTAATTCAACTGAGTTTATTCGTACATTTTAGGAATGTATTAGGGTCACATTCTTCATTGGAAATTTGTCTATGTATGTGAATTATATTTATTATCATTTTTGCAGATTCCCTGATCTCCCTACAGTCCTTCATCACTGAAATATAAGCTGTGTTTCCATTTTCTCCTTTTTACCATTAATTTTTAAAATTCCCTCTTTTGCTTTCCCCTGTCCCCATTCAGTTTCCCTTTCCCTTTGAATACTTTCTTCTTATTTTACAATACCTATACTATCAAGAAATCAAACAATAAGTGCTGGAGGGGCTGTAACAGTTTCTACTTTAAAATCAAGGTTTAAGAAACCTGCATTTTAAGACCTACCTTCTACATGCCTTTTAATATCTGATGTGCTATATGTCTCATTACAAGACAATGTTTCTACTTTAAAATGGGAACATTTAGATTCCTCAGTATATTTTCCACAACTGGGAAAAATATCAAAGGCAATAAATTAATTGTTGGTGAGGCAGGAAGCAACTTGCACCTCTAAACAATGGTGGCAAACATGCTGTGGTGAAATTTAGTATAAAAATCTATTACAAAAGTTCTTACTGCTGTCCTCTTTTTTTTACATTATATGCAAGGTTAAAAAAATAAAGATTTAGGGGCCGGGGAGTTAGCTCAGTCATTCAGGTGCCTGCCTTGCAAGCGCAAGGACCCGGGTTCGATCCCCAGTAACCACATACCATACTGGGCGTAGAGACTCACGCCCAGCAGCAACCAGTACCATATACCACAGTGCCGGGTGTGGTGGCTCATGCCTGTAACCTCAGCACTCGGGAGGCAGAGGCAGGAGGATTGCTGTGATGTGAGTTGGAGGCTGAGCTCAAGGCACGCCTGAACCACAAAGAGAGACCCTGTCTCAAAAAACCTAAAATAAATAAATAAATAAAGATTTATCTCTTCCTGTATGCTTTTCTGGTCCTTGCACTACTATCCTTGCAATTATTCCCATTTGTACAACCTCAATCCTGTTGTACAAATAACTTGTTCTTAATAAACATTGATATGACATCTTAAATTCTTTGCAGGCATGTTGTTTTAAGTTAGTGAAAGATCAGAAAGGAGAAAAAATAATAGAAAGGTCTCAAAGAACTCTCAGAGGTCAAAGAAAGCTGAACACTGTATGAGTTAATTTTGAGAATATGAAAATATGGAAGGTATGATCAAAATATGGTGAACGCTTACATTTTTTAAAAAATTATTACAGTAGAAGACATTGCTATTAAAACCCCATAAAATACATCCTCTTAAGGATATCATCATTTTCTCTTCATTCTTAACACTTTCGGGTGGAGCTTTGGAAGTCCTGTTGCATTAATGTCTTTAATTTGCACCATTCCAACTGACTGATTGTCTGTAATTGATTGTGATTTTACCTTTCATGCTTATTTTGACTTTGGGAAAGAGTCAAAAGTCTCACAGTGCCAGATGCAGTGAAAAGGTGGTTGAGAACACACCATAATGTTTTAGTGAGGCTATCTTTCTGTTGGAAGGCACTTGACATAACCACTTACCACATATCTTATATACTTTTAACATACCTTTCATATAGGCATTCATGATGAATCCGCTCAAAGAAACACGTGGAGGATTATGGCAATATATCTTACAGTAACAAATTTTTGAATTTTAAACCTTCACTGTTTATTTTGATCACCCCTTGTATATGTGCATGCATATTTGCAATTTAAAATATGCATTTGAATATTCGTATAATTTAATTAAATTAATTTAAATAAGTTGTTTTAATAAATAAGTTTAATTATATCTGGTTATAATATTTTTATGTAGAATTCAATTTTAATTATATGGAAATTAAAATTGGAGCAGTTGCTTCTGCAGTCAACTGTCACATTAGTCATTTTGCTTTTAATTTTCATTGGTATCTTTACCAACTAATATATAAATGAGACCATGAATTTCTATCATTAAATTGTCAGTCTATACTCAGAATTAACTTAGGTAGATTTTTATCTCAACAAAAATGGCTGAGGGAAAAAAAGAAAGTTGAATAAGTTTACTTTCACATGAAATTTTCTTTTTACTTTGGCACACACGTTGGTTTTAACAACTAGTTTTACAGTGTTAAAAAAAAGCAGGAAAAATATTTCCACCTTGTTTATTGAAAAGTATCAAAAGTACCCTAGTGATAAATCATCCTGTTTCTTTATCAAACATGTAGGCAAAGAACTACTGTACAAATTATCCATAGATCCTTGTACTCCACTTGGAAAAGCACTTCCTAGTTTTTTCTGTTAAACTGACCCAGCAGCAGTGTGTTTACGTGCACCTGGACTCATGATGTTACTTCCACTGAGGGTTTTATTGTTTTCTTTTATTTTATGACTAGAAAGTCTGGGACTGCTATTTACCTTGAAAAAGTTAGAAGCTTCCTATTCTGTATATGTTTTAACAACAATCATTAAAATGATGATGTCCACTTTCAAAAATTTAAGAAACATGCACTCTCAACTGGACCTAGAGCCCCCAGAAGTAAATTACAGTCATGTAAAAGTTAACTAAGGTGTAAATCTGCAAAAGGAGAAGTCTCTGTGCTATCATAAAATGATGTTATTTTCTGTTCAGCAGTTCATGTGACTGCTGCTCATGCTAATTAATTAAAGGAGCTGTTGCAGAAATGTGCGCACAGGGAATCTGTGAAACGGAAACAGCTTTTAAGTCTCAAAGTGAAGTTAAGTCAATCTGAGCACAGACTATCAAATATAATGAAATCGCTTGTCAGTGCTAAGCTTGCAAAAATCGTGAAGTTTGACTAGGGAGTAAAAGGATTATAATTAGATTTCCAATAGGATAATAACTAAATGGCAGAATGCAGTAAAGAGAAAATATTGCTTTGTTAGCTAATGGTGCTGCTATTTCATTGAGATTTTATCAGCTCTCTTGTAGGTGTGCTAATTCAGTTTGCTTTCATCAGCAAAAATGCCCTACACAAATGGCACTTGAATGTCATTTGCAAAAATCATTGATCTGAAGATGCACTTAATGACACCTGGTACATTATTTTACGTGAAGTAGAGATTGGTTGATGAGGTAGTTGGATGTGCTGTCTTGCAGGTCCTCATCTGAGATACAGTAGTCTGAATGGCACTATAGCAGTATGTAGACCCTACCTGAAACTTTACCTCAAGGGATAGTGGACAGAGGCATCACACTAAATAGCTATTCACTGTGAGACTAACTGAAAACCTTCAGGAAGAGTTACCATTGCTAAAATAGAAGAGGTATAAGTATCTTTTTATTGGAAGGTGGTCTACTGATGATCCTGTTTGTTAAACCATGTTGAAATCATATAAGAAATGAAATATATATATATATATATATATATATATATATATATATATATGAGTAATTTGTTTAAAATTTATGTGGAAATTTTGAAAAAATAGTAAATAATTTTACAGCTTCTATGGAGAGCCACACAACATTGTCAGTGATTCTTTTATATTTACATAAGGAGATATCACAAGAGAATTAATTAAATCCAAAGGGAGTGTGGTAGGTTAATGATAGATTTCTGTCCATCAGCGATGTTGACAAGAGGGAGAGAAAGGACTTAAAGGATGCAGGATTTTTTCTGCTATAATGGAGATGTTTTGCAAATAGCTTTAGGAAATAATTTTTTTACAGAAATGTACTTTTATTACAATTAGGCTTTATTTTACAACAAATATAAAAATATATACAATCTACATATATGTGTAAAAGACTAAAAACCTGCATTAGTATTAAACTGAAAATTTTCCAGTGGTCAAATTAAATCATTACTTTAAGTGTTTTTGAGTTCCATTAAGGCTGTTTGCTGATATATTTAATCTGTTTTGATACTACTGCATTTTTAAATGTTTTAAAGGATCTAGATATTTGTGATGATAATGTATAAGTTAAACATCACATGTGCTTTTTGATATTTTTAGGTTGTTTTTAAAATTAGTATCAACATTTAAATATTTTTAAAATGTTATCTATAACATGTTTCTCTATTATTTTGTGTATTTTGTTTTGTTCCTGAGACAGGGCCTTACTTCGTAGTTCAGGCTGGGTTTGAACTCACTTTGTAGCCCAGGCCGGGCTGGAACCAGCAGTAATCCTTCTGCCTCAGACTATCCAGTACTGGGATTACAAGACTGAGCCACCGAGCTCAGTCAGAACACTTTCACAATATTGATAAGTTATGATTAATGTAACTCATGAACAGTGAAGTAGTGAAGTTTTTAAGGTATATATTGTACACTTCCAAAAGGAATGTTACATTTGCATTTGTACATTTTAGAAAATATGACCATCATAAGAACACATATATCCTCTTAATATCTAAACACACAAGAAAGTTATTCACAATGTGTATTGAAAATACTAGTCCTTATATATCTGTATGGTCACTCAGTTTTCAAAGTCCAAATAACTCTAGAAGTTTTTCTAAAATGAAAACAAAAACAAAACCCTGTGAATCATTTTTTAAGTCACTGAAAAGGAAGAATCAAACTTCTTTATTCTACTTATAGGCCGAGTACAACAGAAGAGAATGTCTTCATTCTACAGAGGGATAACATGCCTAGCATTTGCAGGAGGAAGTATGCTATTTACCGTACCTTGCATAGCAGCACTATCATGGAGAGTTCCATTGTTTTCCATTTCAATATCTGGAATTCCAGTATCTGAAAGAATTGACATTCAAGATTAAAATCGCTAATTCTGTTCAGATGGGAACTGCAGTAAATCAATACATTGCTTTTTAGATAAGGCTGGAATTTTTCATCATTGTTTTATCTTTGTATATATCTGCTTGTTTTCAATGGTACAGGAGATGATTCTAAACTATAGTTGATTTCTAAAGTTACTTTTATATTTGCAGGTATATAGTAAATACTTCTTTATCATTTCATGAACTAAAATATAGTTTTTGGAAGTTAATTTATTAACATCCTCCAGATGTTCAGGTTGACATGTCCTGACTGCAAAATAAAAGACAGATCAAAACAGAATTCAGTCACTTAAGTAGAGGTGTTCCAACCTCATGGTACATTTTCTATCTGTAAGATGTGATAGATGATTATACTATCTATATGATAAGCACAATTTAAAAATAAAATACATGTTATATTTGTGATTTTTATGCAATACTAACTTTAGGAGCAAATGTTTTACTATTTTACTTTTTAAATAAATTATAAAACTTAGAAATCATGGTATAAAAAGTTTCTGTGGAAAGCAGTATGAAGATGTTTTTTAAAGATCTAAAATTAGAATTTCCATTGGATCCAGCTGTTTCTTTTCTAGATATCATCCCAAAACAGCTGAACATTATATTACAGTGATACATATACACCAGTGTATATAGTAACAAAATTCATAATGACCAAATCCTAGAGGAAGTTTGTTGTCCATCATCTGACACATGGATAAAGAAAATGTGGTATCTATACACAATGAAACACTACTAGGTTGAAAAGAAGGACAAATATGAGATACTTATAGAAAAATGGACAGATTTTGAAAATATAACATTAAGTGAACAAAATCAGACACACAAGCTTAAATACCATATAGTATATCTCACTTGAGTAAGGAAACGTGCAAATAAAGAACAAAACGGAGAGAACTTTTGAAGTGAGAAGGGGTCTAAGTGATGGAGAGGAAGTAAAGAGAAGAAGCAAAATGATTTAAGACCTGTATGTGTACCAAATATCCATATTAAATATAAACATTGTATATCACAAATGTGAACTAAAATAATAATAATAAAAATGGGGAAAGGGGAATCTATAGATGGAGAATGGAGGTGAGTTGAGATGGGAAGGATTAAGAGGAATCAAGATATATTATATATTAATGTAAATTCAAGTATTGCATAATGTACTGATAATTTCTTTAAAAAAGATTCTGTACAGATGTGTATTTACTTGAATACTTCATATTGGCTTGGAATGAGATGAAACAATATTATGTGGTCTCAGAATGAAAAAATGAAATTAAAATGTTTGGAATTAAGAGATTTCATTATTTAAGCATATCTTCCCAAAGAATCCCCAGAGATGAAATAAAAACATTCTGTGTCACCCAGATGATGTTTATGGACCTCAACATTGATGCAATCTGTATTAAAGGAGCCAGCATCCTACAGCCAATCAAATCGAACTCCCTAGCCATCAGCTCATCCAATGTGCATGGACCTAAAGGACTTACATTTCAGTGCAAGGGAAGAAGTAAGTGCTACTGCTTCTACTGCAAAAGTCGGGAGGTTATTCTGCTTATTTCTCCAAATTTTGTATCCCCCAGAATAAAGATTACTTTGACTAGTTTAATTCATGCCCTAAAGCACTTGGATGCTAAATTATTCCCAAGCATACTTTTTCCTTGTCACTCTCCTTCTTTAACTTCTTTCTTCCCTTCCTACTTTCTTCCCTTCCTTCCTTTCTCCTCCTGCTCCTTCTTTCCTCTCTTTCCTTCTCTTTGTCGTTTTCTGTTTCTCTTTCTTTCTGCTGTGAAGTTGTTTTGTTACCTGACTGTGAAAGTTCTCGACAGCTATTACCTTTCAGCATCCTCACGCCACTATCACCAGTAGCAGTTTGCTTAAGTGTCTGCTCCACTTGCTCCCTGCGCTTGGATTCAAATTCCAGGGCGTCCTGCAGTTTTCTCTTGGCTTTCTTCTCCTTCTTCAGACGCTTTTGCATGGCAGCTGAAATGTGGAAAGGTAGTTTGCAAAGTCATGGTCAGTATAATAAGTTTTCCATTTTTGACGAATTATAAGCCATAGAAACAGGTACAAAAACAGAGAGAGATAGCAATGGACAACTGACATACGATTAGCCACCTTTCTTTTTGCCTAATTCTAATGTGTGTCATGCAAGTAAATGTTATATTTACTCTAGATTAAACAACACAATTTACTGTTTTACATTTGCAAAATGCATGACTTGTAATCTACACACGTTGATATGGCAGCAACATTTGTTTCAAAGAATTGCTTTCTACTTTGATTCACATGTATTTAATGATAATATTAAGTATTTGGTAATTATCTTTAAAAGCTATTGCTATTATTGATTTGTTTATTGATAATCATATATCATGTTACAAAAATGTATCCTGGCAATGTCATTTTGGTTGCATAACATGGTTTTTAAAACCGAAAGTGGTAAGTGTTTATTTCTCTGAAATATTTACAGTTGCAATGACAAATATCTACTTCCACAAGCACAAGGCTCTGAGGACCTGAAGTCCTGGGTGTGTGTGTGTGTGTGTTGTGTGTACACATACATATATAAATATATGTGGACATATATAGAGACATACACACATATACACTTTAAAGAGAATAATTTTTTTAAATTATTATATAAGCAGTCATAAATGTGAAGCCACAATTGTGTTGCTTTGATAAACAGAAAAGGAAAAGAGCTATCTCAACTTTCAAAGTTTTATGCCACAACAAGAAACTTCAACTGCTTCAGTGGATGGTTATTTCAAAATTCTGAAATCTTTATGATTTTTGCATAGAGGATTGTTAAGTATCAGCAGTATTTGATACTAGGAAAGTTCTAATTAGATGGAGATCTTTCCTAAGTTAGAATTTAAAAAGTTAAGGTATTGATGTTATGACAACAAAAAAACACTTAATGAATATTATCCAAAAGAATTATGTGATATTTAAAATTGTTAAATTCATTAATATATAATTTAGATGAACTAAATATGTTGCTAATTTGAATTTCATTTATTCTCATTACATAATTCAATATCTTTTCATATAAGTTACCTTTAGCAGCTTAAAGAGAATCAGTTACTCAACTAAATTGCTGTGGAATTGAGACAAAAATGCAGAAGCATAAGGTAACACCACACGTCTGAAAAGAAAGACTGTGAAACGATATGGTTTCTATTATTTCTGAGGAAAGATTGCTAAATAAAATAGAAGGTAAAATTATTTTATTATCATAATTGTATTTATATAATCATTCTCATGTTTATAAACAGCTATCAGGATGACTAGATCCCTAAAAATGTGAAACAGCTTGTACTTGATTTATATTTTTATAACTTTTATACCTCTTCCTTCTAAGGATCTAATTATATAATATAATTTGAGTTTTTTCAGAATAAAAATACTCCCTATATAAGAAATATAAATTATGGTTTGAATTATATAATATTTTGCAAACCAAATATCAGAAGTATGCTAATCTTTTCAAACTTCAAAGAGACAACAGAGCTTTTGCTTTATAGTATTTAAGACATTTTCTAAGTTAAGAAAAAACAACTTGGGCCAGGGATTTAGCTCAGTGGTTCCAGCGCCTGTTTTGCAAGCACAAGGACCCGGGTTCAGTCCCCGGTTAACCACATACAGTACTGGGTGTGGAGACTCACGCCCAGCAGCAATCTACCACATACCACAGTGCCGGGTGTGGTGGCTCATGCCTGTAATCCCAGCCCTTCGGAGGCAGAGGCTGAGCTCAGGGCCAGCCTGAACTGCAAAGCGAGACCTTGTCTCAAAAAAAAAAAAAAAAAAAAGAAAAAGAAAAAAAGAAAAAGAAAAAACAACTTAATTCTGTTTAAATGTAGCAATTGAAATTACATTTTGAACTGAAGAAATGATGTCTAGGCCTTAAGGAAAACACATAGTATTTTTTCAGTCCTTTGAAACAAATTTCAGGGCACAATATGCTAGTGTGATTTAAATGGAGTTACTGATACAGATTTCACTCAACTAGAATCGTTCTCATTTGCTCAGGATGTTATCCAGATGGTTTACTTATATTTTCTCTCCCTTTCCTTGCCTCTTACCGTTCTTGTAATCTTTACCTCTCTTATACTTTGTGATCCTTAAATAGAAGAGTAAGCATGGAAAGAAAAGAAGCTGAAATTAACTATTATACTTTCTGTTGTTGCTGTTCAGTATTTTCTGGTAAATATAAGCAAGAGGTAAAAATGTCTTACAAATTTGAAGTCTTGAATTCATTGTGGATTTGATATAAACTAGTTTTGTTTATACCCTACTATAGATGATCAAGTATACCTATGGTTGGAAAAATAATTTCATGTGTGAACAATACAGGATCTTTCCCCTATTTCCTTTATCTCCATTTATACTTCATCTACCTTAATAATTTTTCATAATCACTGACTGGAAAACAGCAAGCTACTTTTGTGTAGTTTTATTGCATCTAATCTTACATTCATCTAATTAATCTCCAGTATCAAAATGCTCAATCTAATTAAAATCAAACCACATCATCTTCTTCCTAATATTTTTGATTTCCTGTGGGATAAAACACAAAGTACTCTTCTACACGACTGCAAATATTCTTCATAATTTAACTTCTTCCCTCCATCTTTCTGCATCATCTCACACCACACACTCCATAACATTCAAAACTAGTATAATACCAAACTGTGTGTTGTCTCCCCTGTTTGAAATTTCTTGTCTCCTTGCCTATACTGACACCACTATTTAGAATAGTCAAATCACCCTGGTACTTGATTGCCTTCTTGCAGCCTATTGAGCTTTTAAAACTCAGATAACAGTGTCAGCAACAGGATGCATTATTCTACCTTTTCATCCTGCCAGCAAAGCTAACTAACCAACTAACTCTCTCTGCATAACCTTCTCTACGTATCCATATGGATTGGGCACAACTGTTTTTGCCATTTTATTTTTCAATTAATTTTTCTAATCATCTAAAATATAAGTTGCTCAAGCGTCTAGACTGAGTTTTACACATTTCATTATCCCAGAATCTGACATGATGTCTGGCAAAGAGTAAGTATTTCATATATAATGAATTGTGACACTATCTTTATCCAGGTGCATTTTATGAAATTATTAGAAAACTCTATGTATAATTCCTATTTGCAACAAATCTCAAGTATAAGCCCAGTGTTATCTCTTTGTATTGGAAATATAGATATTGTTACCTTGTGGGTTATGTTTTTAGCTTGTTACTTGTTTTCATTAACTCCAAACTATCCCTGACATTTCATCTACTAATAACATATATCCAGTGTGATAGTCACTCTGCAATTAAATTTGTTGAGCTTACTTCTGTTTTGAAGCTCAATTGCAAGTTGTCTTTCAAGGTTCTCTCTAATTTCCTTTTCTCTATAGAGCTCCATCCGCAGCTCCTTCTTTTCTTGCTGAATCTGTTTCTCCTGGATGCGAGCATTATCCAAAGCCACTTTCAGCAGACCCTGTCAAAATACAGCAAATGGTATGCAGTTCATCTTATCTGTTTTATGTTCTCAAATATTAAATAATTTATGTAGGTGCTAATGTCTTGTATTACATTTATTTTGTTTATAGAAATATTGTTGACCTGAATGTTGGTCAACAGAGTTTCCACAGAAGACAAACTATCAGCAAAAATGAGGGGTCCAGGGAATCCAGGGGGTAGCGCTTGCCCAGGAATCAGTTGGATCTTGTCCAAGGGTGGCTTCATCATTGGAATTTGAACTGGTACCTCTTCTGAAAGAACAAAATTAATGTCAGAGAGTTTACAAGTTAATAGATCAAATGTTTCAATAAGTAACTTCTACTAGACATATATAAAGATTTTTTTTTTGTACCAGGAATCAAACTCGGGACCTCACACATGCCAGGGAGGAGCTGTGCCTCTGAGCTATATCCCTGACCATTTTCTATAAAGACATGGTTCCTAAACCTCAGCAGCCAGGGAACTAGCTGAAGGAATAAACAACTGCGATCTTATCTTATTAAATCTTCTTTTCACCAAGAGAAACCACCAACAGAGCAAAAAGACAATCAACGATATGGGAAAAAAAAAACTTTACCAGCTTTTTCTCAGACAAAGTGATATTAGCTAGAGTATATAAAGAGATTAAAAATAGCCTCACAAAATTTAAAGAAGCAATTCAAAAATGGACATCTGAAATGAACATATATTTTTCAGATGAAGACGTACACACAGCTAAGGAATACGAAATGTTCATCAACTTTGGTATTCGAGAGATGCAGATTGAGACAAAATACTGAGATTCCATCTTACTCCACAGAGAATGGCTGCTATCTTGAAAATAAGCAACAATGAACGCTGGTGCAGCTATGGGGAGAAAGGAATCCTTCTCCGTTGTTGGTGGGAATATACACTGATGCCACCACTATGGAGATCAGTGTGGAGATTCCTTTAAAAACTAGGATTAGAGGTCCTATTTGTTTCTGCTATTCTCCCACTAGATATATACATGAATTAATAGAATCATACCACAGAGATGTGTGTACACTCATATTTGTAGCAGCTCAGTTTGTAATAGCTAAATCTTGGAAATAGCCCAGATGGTCATCAATGGGGGACTGGATAAAGATTTTTTAATACAATGAAATATTACTCTGCTATAAAGTATGATAAATTTGAGTGATTTATACTTAAATGGGCATACTTTTTTTTTAATTTAAGGTTTTTTGAGACAAGGTCTCGCTTTGTGGTTCATGCTGACCCTGAGCTCAGCCACATACTCACATCACGGTGGTCCTCCTGCCTCTGCCTCCTGAGTGCTGGGATTACAGGCGTGAGCCACCACGCCCGGCACTGTGGTATGTGGTACTGGTTGCTGCTAGGGTGAGTCTCCATGCCCAATATTGTTGCATGTGGTTGCCGGGATCAAGCCCTGGCCCTTGTGCTTGCAAGACAGGCACCAGAACCACTGAGCTATATCCCCGGCCCTTAAATGGACATACTAGAGGACATACTCTTAAGTGAAATAAATAGAACATAGATGTATTAATACTGTATCTTTTCTCTGTTATGAAAACCTGAGAGTGTAAATGAATGCCAAAATGTATGATAGATACAGTGAAATAGGAAGAAAATGTTCAAAAGGAAAAGGGAAAGGGTGGGTAGGCGAAAGTAAAGAGGGAGAAGAGAAAACAATGATGGTTAAAAAGGAAACAGAGTTTATGTATATGGAGGTGGGGTGGGAAATAGGAAAAATGAGAATCAAGATGTTTCATATACTGGTACAAATTTTCAGTGTTGAATGTGATCATAATGCTTGTATAAAATGGAGCAATAAAATCAATTTTTAAAACATATTTTGTTCCAAAAAGTACATGATGGCCCCTGAGAGGGAGAAGTCACACGTACTCTACAGCTCTCTTCAGTTTTTCAAAATAAATGTTTCAGTACAGAGCTCATGATATAGAAACAACATTTATTTCTAAACAGACTTGCAATCTGAAGAAGCAAGCTTAAGATGAATACAATTGACATATGTGCTCATGAATATGTGCAAATAAATGATGTCATTGTCTTGAAAAACATAAGATGCTTTTATCTTTTTCTCTTCAAATCTACCTACCTTTCTGAATTATTCTGAAGATCTGCATTTGGGCACAATTCATACACATACAATTCACCTATTTTAAGTCTACACTTAGGTTTTAGTACTTTTTAAGAGTAATGTAACCATCTTACAATTTCATATTAGGACATCTCAATCTTCTTCCTCCAAAGACTTCTTACATCCAATTATACTTAGTCTCACATCCTACCCTACATGTTGCCAGCCACTACTCTACTTTCTGGCTTTAAAGTTTTGCTTTGTCCAGATACTTTAAATAAATACAACATGAGTGTCAGTCATGGTGGCTCATGACTGTATTCCCAGCATTTGGGAGGCAGAGGCAGATTATTGAAAGTTCAAGGCTAGCCTGGCCTACATAGTGAGCTCACGGCCAGCTTGAACTACAAAATGAGACCCTGTCTCAAAAAAAAAAATATGCACAACATGCACTTTGTATCTGTTTTATTCATATAGGATACTGTAAAGGCTTAAGCCTTCTGTGTCATGTATGAGTAGTTTCTTTCTCTTTTTGCTACATAGTATTGCTTTGCATATTTATATCACGTTTTGCTTAAACATCACCTAGTTGGCAAGAACTTAGATTTTCCAAATGGTATTTTTAATTTTAATGATTATTCATAATGTGAAAAATATCACCTATCACACAAGAGGAGTGTTGTATTTACTCTCACTCTTTATATAATCTTTTTCCTCATTCTCATTATAGTGAATGCCCAAGTTATGACTAGCCTGACACATGAACAACTTGGGTTGTGGATAGAATTTTAGTTTTAACTTATAATCTAAGTCTAGAATTATGGCCTGAATGCTGGCCATTCGTGATTGGAAGAAGTCAGTTATTCCAGAAAGAATCAGAACATTATCACAAATTCTAAGAAGCATTAAACCTCTGGTTTCATTTAAATATCATAATTATTTTTATAAAATTAATCCTAACTAATTCTTAGTAGTTCTAATGTTTTTAAAGTACATTCCTAAAAACTAGTCAAGCAGCATTTTGCTTTAATTTCACTGCTTGCTTTGTGTATTTGGGTCATATTTTGTCTTTTCTACATGAATGCATTAAATGAGTAGAATAACTTCATAACAATCTATCAATATTAATAATTTCTAGAGGAGTTTGACATCTTTAAATTAGATTACTATGAATAATAAAGTATGGATCTATATAAGCAGGATGATATATTTTTACAAAATAAACTGCTATAAAGTTGGAATGCTCAATTCCTCCTGATTCCAAGAAAATACAGTATTTTACATGAATAAGAATTTCACATCAGGGACAGATTTATTAAAATTAACAGATTCTTTGTTGTACTTCACACTACAAACACTTGTAACCCCAGTATGGAAAATCTAAGTGTTACTTCTCCTGAAAAGAAAAGAAATACATTAAGTATCCATAAAACAGGATTACAAACTACATTAAAATTACCAAAAGTCTTTCACTTGGAGATGAAAAAAATACCATTAAATTGGTTTCTAAAGAAGATTCCTATTAACTGTGAAGACAGGGCACATGGTCTATGGTTGTAATGTAGCTGTATAGTAGATTGAAGTTTCAAAATTGTATTACTCTCCTTTAAAGAGATAGACACAGCTGAATTAGGTGTTGCTGGCTGCAGTGAAGATCAAATGCAAAAAGAGTCATATTTCATCAGACCTAGTCAACACCAGGAAAATAAATAGAAATATAAGAGGCATGCAGGTCATGATTCATGGTGATAATCTGGCCCAAGAGAAACACATCAAGACAGCACAAGATCTAAACTTCTACCAAAAGACAAATAGGGCACAGAGGGTGGGAACTGCGATGACAGTGTAGCAGAGGTCACATCGATTTTCAGCAGTAGTTCTCACAGACATGAGATAACCCTGGACTCTATTTGGCCCATTGTTCATATCCTACCTATCCCACAAGCAATAAATTTCCTAGTCCTAGAAAAGGGGAAGTAAAGAAGAAGGATTCTACTTATGACTTCTTGTGATTAGGTTTCTGAACTAACCAAATATGCTTTTCAGATCAAGGTCACATTGCATGTTAAGGTCTATAACAGCCCAAACTAGGCAAAGTGGATTTTCTTTTTAGTATGAATGAGTGAAAACTTTAAAACATTCTTCAACTTTTTTCCTGATTTAAATAATTTGCTACAAAATGTATGATACATTAAAGAGTAATTTCAGTCTTGTAATAATTTTTCATATTTAATGGCAACTACATTTTACTGTCTATAAATGCTCTATTATGTAAACATTTATTGTTAAATAAGCATGAAGACACTGGCAATGAAATTTAATAAAGGCGAAATACAGTAAACCCTCAAGTTAGGACAAGCCTGATATACAAACAACTTGGATTAATAAGTTTAATGGAAGATTCACCTGTCTCTTATGTCTATAGCATGTACCCAGCTAAATATCCAGATCTCAGCTATTTTGACTTATAACCAATTTGAGTTACAGCCAGCCCTCGAGAATCAATCGAGTTTGTAAGTTATGAGTCTACAGTACTTAAAACATAGATTGTAAGTTAACTCTGAGCATTGTTTTTATAGTCTCAAGAGAAGTGGATTTTATTATTTTTATTTAAAAAGCTTGCAGTCAAAATGTACATTTTAAAACATTTATCAGCACAGACAGTATAATTTTTAAAATTTACAAAAAATACAGGGCAATTGTTGTCTAGTTAAGGACATAAATAACTTCTCCATTTATTGCAGCAAAGTGCAGAAAACTTTTATTAAACCTGTTTATAATAATATTTTGGAATCCACATAAATAACATAATCTTAATTTTAATTTCTTGCTTAGGGTCCAGATCAATAGATGCAAAAGTTACTTAAGAATTTTATGGTAGAAAAATATATTATAAATATTTTGAATGGAAGAATCTCTTTAAAAATTAATATAGAGGCTATTAGAAGTAGTTTGCAGGATTCCGCTGCATGTCCTCCCACTTTTTGTGGAGAAGAATGTCTCTCATTTTTTGGATGTTGAGGATTGTGACACAGGAATAGAAAATGGATACAGCTCACTCACTGGGCAGCAGTGGAACAAGCACAGCTACCTACCAGGTCATCAGTTTGATTCTTTAAGAAGTAAATTGTATTCCATCATTTCACTGGAGAGCTTTCCTCTAAACATAGTTCGCCCAGGGGAATTCTCCTTTGTTGATGTCATTAGCACTGCATTCAGCACAAGCAAAACACCTGCTTCCCTATTCCAAACTACCCAACAATAGCAAAGAATGACCAACTGCTGTGTAATTATGTCACTTGCATGAATAAAAGGAAGAGCTCATAAACTCAGTTGAACAATGACTCCTCAAGTGTTGCCATCACCATATGTAGAAAAGAAAAACTCAATCCCCAAATTGTTACATTACTTCAGAGAAAAAAATACAAGCAATGAAGATAAATGAAAATAGACAGGCAGTGACCAAGGAATGAATAACTATCATCCTACGAAACTGAGATGGATTATTACTAAAACCAACTATGCTTCCATTTCGCTCTGGACCCTTAGATTAACAATTTGTCATAATGGAATTTTGTAAATTATGAATTATGATTAAATTGTCTTGCAGACAGAATTTTCTAATAACAAATAGGATGTTCGAGGAAGAGATTGAAATTAATATTCTAACAAGTCTCTGACATTATGGAACTGATACATTATTTTGGCAAGTAGTAAATGAGTTACAGAAGTAGAAAAGCATGAATCTCATACTATAGATGTTAACTGCTTCTAGTTCAAAGAAGGAAACATTGTGTTCAGGAACAAACGCTCAAACTTAGCTATTCACTCTGGTTGCAAAGTGTTCCGCCACACTTACAATATATTTGCACAGGATATTATGTATGTAACAATGAAAGATTCTACTCAAATTAGTGTTAAAAAACCCAGGTTAAACAATGTTAAATGACTTTCCTTAAAGAAAAGTTTTTCAAATACATTATAGATTGTTCAGTGAACTGTAAATCTCAGAAAACTAGTAACTCATTTTTAATATGGATATCTCCAAAATATCTCACGCGATATCATTTAAATTAATTTGTTACTTATGTAAAATTCAAATTACAGAGGATGTGGTCTTCCTTTTTTATTTGCTAAATATTTTTAAGCATAACACCTCAAAACTTTAAAATGTTATTTATCTTGGTTTAATCATGGCAAATTTCCTACTTATGTTCGAAATTTCCCCATGAATATGTATAGATATTGTCGGACAACAGAGCTGATATTTATTCCTGCTAAAGTTTACCAGGTATTACATTCAGAGACCATCAGCGCGGAGTATAATGATGAAGGGCCAAAGATATGATATGGGAGCTTCAGTGCTCCTTTACTGTGTTAGTGGTCTATGCATTTGGCTCTATATTTTATGATTTACAAGCTCTGGAAGAAAGGATTTCACTTTTCTGTGTCTCAGTTTCATTATTTCTAAAGTTACAAGAGTTGTAATGTTTCATAGCTAAGTCTGTTATAACATTTTGTAAGATGTAATTCGTAATGTTCGTGCAACAATGACTGACCCGAAGTAAATGCATTTACAAGTGTTTTTAAATAGATAATGGTAAGTTAAACTCCACAAACAGGAGAGGGGTATATATCAGTGCAATGAATATCTTTAACATATGTTAACACTTTATAAAACACCATGTTTGGAAAGATCTTTTCTAGGTAATTAGTAGGTGAGCTGAAAGTAATATCTAAATCAGTCTGGCTTCATCTTCAATTAGACATGTATGATTTTCCAGGCCATTAAATGTCTGAGGAGACCTAGGTCAGTGATTCTTAATCAAGGATCATTTTGCTACCCGGGAGACATGTGACAATAGCTGTGCTAATTTTAATGTTGAGAACTGGAAGTGGGATTGAAGGAAGTAGCCTGCTCAGCACATGTCATAGAATGGCCAGCTGGTGACAGCTCTTTTTGTATCAAACTTCTACTAGGATTGATAAACTTAATTAGAATATAAGGTAAAAGCTAATTATTTTGAAATAATAGAGTGTTTTACAATATATATTTTGAGTGTTTATACATTTTATATGGAGTCATAACCTTTTTCTGTTCAAATCTCACCTTGTTTGCTAAATCTAGTTTGTCTGCCCTGATTAATACTATTATGTGAACCCTTATACACACCCTTTTTGGGGGTTGCCCTGTGAAATTCATTACCATTCAATATACATTACAATATACCTATTTATTATGCATTTCATTCCATTACAATATAATGACCAAAAGTTAGGGACATGTGTCTGGTTTTCATTTTCTCATTGAGGATTTTCTCAGTACCTAGAACACAAACTATTTCATATCTATATTCCCTATGGAAACTTTGGGTGTATAGATTGGCATTGTTAAAGTCCTACAGATTTCTAATTATCAGATTAATTTCAATGTATCTGCTTAAAAAGATAAGACTGTATATAAATGCACAGTTCTAAGAATCTTTTCCAATTACATGGTGGGAGGAAAGAAGAAAGGTTGGAGGTAAAGTGCTTCTCTAGTATTCTCAGCCTTTCCAATAAGGAAATGTTTATTATAAACTACAAATACAACAAATTGGAATTTTACAATTTGGAAGCTAATTCATATAGCCTCCATAGAATTCTTGGCATACATTTACTAAATTAGTCATTCCAAATTATGAATATTTATGGCCCACTCACATCTCATTATGTCTGAAATAGTCTATTAATAGATCAGGTATACAGCAAACTTGACTGATTTGTTTTAAAGTACCTGTAGATTTCCTGAAGCTTAGAAATGGACAGAATCTAAGGTTACAGAATAGAAAGAAGTTTCACGTTAAGACTAGTATTTAATTAAATAGAAAGACCTGCAAAGGAGTCAAAAATTTCTGAAAAAATAACTAAATAGCATAAGAGGCAAGTACAAATCTCTAATCCAAAAACCCAGTCTAACTAGTTCTATGTAAAAAGCCAAAAGGAGATCATTCCATGAGTAGAAGTGAATAGAATAACAGCCAGCATCATAAACTGATAATCAGGAGGCAGGATTGAAGCAGGAATATGGTGAGTAAAAGCTGATGTCTTAGGGAGATGTGTATAGGGTGAGAGGGAAAGGTATGGTAGGGAGTAAAGGAACAAAAGATATGATATATACATTTTCTAACTTCTCAACATGAATGTAATTAGTATATTTTGTAAGGATATGCTCCTAATACAAAAGAAATATATCTTTAGGGGTCGGGGAGTTAGCTCAGTGGTTCTGGCGCCTGTCTTGCAAGCACAAGGGCCTGGATTCGATTCCCTGGTAATCACATATACCATACTGAGCATGAAGGCTCATGCCCAGCAGCAACCAGTACCACATACCACAGTGCTGGGTGTGGTGGCTCACGCCTGTAATCCCAGCACTCGGGAGGCAGAGGCAGGAGGATTGTGATGTGAGTTTGAGGCTGAGCTCGGGGCCAGCCTGAACTACAAAGCGAGACCCTGTCTCAAAAAACCTAAAAAAAAAAAAAAAGAAAGAAATATAGCTTTAAATACATGAAATAAAATATTTAAGTTTGTAAAGGAAAATAGCAAGCTCAATATACAGCGTTGAAGTTAAGGAAATAAAACTCTAATATATATATATATATATATATATATATATATATATATATATATACACTTTTGATATATGATATATATCATATATATGAGATATATATCATATATATCATGATATATATTATGATATATTATATATATTTTTTCTATTAACTTAAAGAACTAAAAAGGTAGTAATAACTTCAATAACTTTGAAGTTATGGTGAATATAAGTACATTTTTGAGTTTCAAAACAAAAAGCAAAATGATTTTTGTAGTATAGTTCGCAGGATGGTGCACACTTGCATAAATTAGTTGTCGCTTCCAGGTGATAACGCTCTGTAAATCCTGGTCTCTCTGTGAAAGTTCTCACAGTTCTAAAACAAACTGACCTTTTGCCCCCCTGGGGTCCAGTCATCTAGCTGACTACAGAGGCTGCTGTAAAGCAGATTTCTCATTTTGCTTCAGTGTCAGGCAAGGTACAGTCCTTTCCATCAAGCAAAGAAGAAAAAAAAAAAAACTCTTTTTAATCTGGCACAAATCAGGAAGAGAAATTTATTGCTGTTACCTGGCAATTCAAGTGTCAACTTTAAAATCACTGCGACCCCATTTAGTTAATATATCTGAGTAAAGAGGGTCAATGAAAGATACAAAAGAATATGTTATTAAGCAAACAATGTGGAGAAGTATTTGATTAAATAAAACTTCATCCAACTGTATCATGTATAAGAATTCCCCAGAAGCATTTTAAAAGCACACTTCTCTCTCTCACAGTGATTCAGCACGTCTAGAAATATGGCCTGGAAATTGCAGTTTCAAATAAGTGTCCTATTAATGCTAATGCTTTCAAAACCAGATGCACTACACAAATGACAATTTTTGCTACATTTAAAATGATGAATACAGCTTCTGATCACAATATCCTTTTAATCAACTGTCTTTGAGATTTCAAGAAATAATTTTGAAATAACTCATTTGAAGTGTATATTATGACACTTGAAGAAACTGCATGCAACTAAGAAGGCACCTCCTGCAGCTGCTGTACAGAATTAGAGATTCTGAAAATCCATTTGTGTTGTGGGAAAAATGGACGATAGAGCAATTAGTAACAGGTAATTGAGAAATAAAATAGTAAAAAAAAAAAATCAGTCTATCCAGGGTAAAGAAAAAAAAAGAATCTGTGTATTATGTAAGCTAATTTAATAGCAAAGACAATAGTTGCATGAAAGGTGGAGAGGGAGTATCTTTGCAGAAATAAAATCAAAAATCAACACTGACTTAAAAGTGGAATGACACTGTCAGGAGAATCTTGGCCAATCAATGTAACAAACAAGCTCTGAGTTGTCACCTCCATCAAATGCATTAATGAAGTGTACATGAAAATACATGTTTTGCATTCAGTGATATGCTCACTAATAGCTGTGTAATCATATCTGTGAACAATGTGTACATATTCATAATATTTTTAAAGTTACCACAGTACTAATGTTTCTTAACTGGAAATATTCTATTTTCACCAGCAATCACTTTTTCTATCTCTCTCACTCTGGTACGTCCACACAGCAGCATGAACACATACGGATTTCTTCTTAGCTAAAATTTGAGCTATTGAGTCCTCATATTGTATGTGTGGAAAAAGTAAGGATTTTCTCCAAGGAATGACTCTTGCAATTAGAATTCCAATAGCTCTTTTAACAAATTCAAAATGACCTCAATCATTTAATTTATCTTATCAACTGAAATTCCTCAGACTATATTTTATTTATTAGGGTAAAAGATTGAAGTTTTCATATTGTTTCTTGTCCTCTGTAATACTATATTTCCTCAAATATAAGACCGGGTCTCATTTTAATTTTTGCTCATCTTCACTCTTTTATTTAGTTCCCATTTGGAATTTCACAGTATAAATGTCTAAACAAAATTTTTATGTAGAACTGAAATCATCATTTAATTGTTCATATCTTATTATCAGTTAAAATATTTGTGTTAACAGATGCTGAAATTCTCATGCAAAAACTAATTCTTACACAAATCCAGTATCAGTTTCTTGGGAGAACTTATTGAAAACCTATGTAATCATTTGTCTACTTTCACCTACCAAAATTTCTGAAGCAATCTGTGTTTTAAGAAAAGTTATTAGAGGGTAAGAGATTTAGCTCGAGTGGTACTATGCTTACCTTGGAAGCCCAAAGGCCCAAGTTCAATAGTGATACCCAGTACCAAAGAAGAAGATGGAGGGGGAGGAGAGGGAGGGGGAGGGTAAGGAGGAGGAGGAGGAGAAGGAGGAGGAGGTGGAGGAGGAGGAGGAGAAGGCGAAGGAGAAGAAGAAGAAGAAAGAAAAATTATCACAGAGTTTTAAAAGACAGCATAATTGCAGTATTCAAGCTTGAATGTTTTAGTACTTTCACTGCTTTGATCATAAATTATTATTTGGATACCTACAATACATGTGACTTCTCCCATATGTGTAGAAAGTGGATTCTGTGTGTGGTAAAACTGTATTATTTCATTGACATCTTATAGCTATTTAAACTTTGGTCATCAAATGTTTCAGGTACACACAAGCAGGATTTTTCAGGCAACAGGTAATTATTTATTTACTTTTCAGTAGAATATTACATGATAAAATAAAATCTCACCATTATGCCTTCCCTTGTTTAGAGTTCATAAATATTCAGTCTCACACAGCCATTGAAACTAAAGAGGGTACATTCAGTAGTGGTGGTATCTTCAAAGGTGTAAAATATCCAAAATAAAAATTATACAATATGAATAATAACCATTTGCTTTAATGAAAGAGTGACATTTAACTGTATTACTATTATGATACTAATATTCTAATTGGTAATAGGTATATAACTTTGAAAATAGTATCCCCTTTTCACATTACAAAGTGTCTCTTTATAATATTGTTTGTATAAGTAGATTTCAGGATAGAAGACATTGTACCATGGGAGCCATAAAGCTGGTGGAAAACATATTTCTCCATAAGGCTTTAGTACTTTGAAAAATATAATCACCAGGAAAACAGTTTTGCTGCAAATATCTTAAAAGATTTATAAAGGCCATGGTTTCTCAGACTACCTGCTTAAATAATTTTAGGAATGAAAATGGATGTTTTTATATTTTAAAGTCCAAATTCTTTTAGTGTGCTTGATTTATACAGGTTCAGATCATGAAATTTTAAAAGGATTTAAGTGCAAATACAATCTCTGTGCTACTATGACAATAAATAATCTGAATCTCAATTGGGAATATTACAGTATTACCTAAATGAAGTCAGAAAAATGTACTCTCTTTAGCATTTACTCTTTCTGGAAAATGTATTATTTAATTACTATAGTTTGACAAAGAAAAAAATGACAATTTACATGCATAGTGTGCTCTGTTAGTTTGTGTAAATTTCAAAGAACCAATGTATAAAAAAGTGCCTTTAATGTAAAAAACTTTAGTGTTTAAATTAGAAGCAAAATTAATAAAACCAGAATTTGAAGAGGTAAAATATACAGAAATTTGCTTTTGTATTTATGATTTTTCTCTTTTCTCAAAGATTACAGGAATTAAGTCCTCAAACTTATGCGTTGCTTTCTTCTAGGTCCCCTCAAATAAAAATTCAGCGGTTTTGAACAGGTTATGTAGTGTTGTTAATGGCAATGGTGACAGTTTTTTTGTGTGTATGTGTGTGTATATTGTCTCTTACTATTCAAGATAGAGTAAAAAGTCACTTTTTACATGCTAGCTTTCTTTCATAAAAGGCATTTTCTTATATGCATCTCTGCATTCAATTTAATTAACTAGCACTTTTCTTCACAATTGAGTGTTTCTAATTATTTGCCCCAGTAACACAGTTAAACTAACAAAATCTAAATCATCAATCAATTACTTGTTATTGATCTTTTTATGTTATGTTATATACTTGTTATTGAAAGATTTCTTCACAGGAAAGAAACCACCAGCAGAGCGAAAGACAAACAAAAATATGGGAAAGAATCTTTACCAGCAGTTTCTCAAACAGTTACTATCTAGAATACATAAAGGGGTTTAAAAAAATCAGCCCATCCAAACTTAAAGACCCAATTCAAAAATGGTCATCTTAAATGAACAGACATTTTTCAGAGGAAGAAATAGAAGCAGGTAAGAAGTATATGAAAAAATGTTCAATATCACTAGTCATTCGAGAGATGAAGATGAAAACAACACTAAGATTTCATCTCACTCCACAAAGAATGGCTGCTGTCTCAGAATTAGCCAGCAACAAATGTTGGTGAAGAAGAAAACTTTCTCCACTGTTCATGGGAGTGTAGTCTTGTATAACCCCTGTAGAGATCAGTTTGGAGATTCCTCAAAAAGCTACAATTACAGGTGTCATTTGATCCTGTTATTCCTCTGCTAGGTATATACACAAAAGAATAGAAAAATTCATATCACAGTGAAATATGTGAACTCATGTTTATAGCAGCTCAGTTTGTGATTGCTACATCTTGGAAACAGCCCAAATTTTCATCAACTGGAGAATGGATAAAGAAAATTTGGTTCTTTTATAGAAATGAGTATTATTCTGCCATAAAAAATGATAAGATTGAGTCATTCATATTCAAATGGATGTACCCTCAAGACATCCTCATAAGTGAAATAAATAGATCACAGATGTGTAAATATCATATCATTTTTCTGGAATGAAAAAACAAAGATATAAATGAGTTCTAGGATGTATGTTATATACTGTGAAATAAAAATACTCAAAGCGAAATGGGGTGAAGGGGTAAATAACGAAAGGAAAATAATGAGATTATAAGAAAAAAGAAAGGAAAAAAACCTTATGTATATAGGGGACAAGTGAGGGTGGTAGGGTGGGTAGGACTATGGGAAAAAATGAGAATTAAATTATGTCATATACTGGTACAAATTCTCATTGTTGAGTGCAATCATGATGTGTATATGTAATGTACCAATAAAGATTTCAATTGTTTAAAAAAATCAAAGTTGGATAGACATCTCATAAATATCATTCTTTTCTTTTTAATTTAAATCTTTATTGGTACACTATGAATACACATCATCATTGCATTCAATACTGAGCATTTGTACCAGAATATGACCCTACTTGATTCTCATTTTTCCCATTCCCCCACCCACCCTTCAATCCCCACCCTTATATACATAAGCTTTGTTTCCTTTTTCATTGCTATCACATTCTTTTTCCCCTCATTATTTACTCCTATACCCTATTTCCTTTTAAATATTTTCTATTTCAAAATATCAACTATATATACTAGAACTCATTAACATCTTCATTTTCTCATATTAGAGAAAAGGTATGATATCTAAACATCTGTGACCTATTTATTTCACTTATGAAGATGTCCTGAAGGTACATAAACTGTTCCTGAGCTCAGCCTTGAACTCACAGCAATCCTCTTGCCTCTACCTCCAGATTGCTGGGATTACAGGCGTGAGCCACCATGCCCAGCACAGAGTATGTGGTTCTGATTTCTGTTGGGCGTGAGTCTCCACTCTCAGCATTGTTGTATGTGGTTTCCAGATCAACCTGCTCCCTTGCACTTGCAATAACCACTGAGCTAAATCCTTGGCCCAAACTTTATTCTCCTAAAGATAAAAAATACAGAGTTGATAAGTCATCTACTCTAAGCAACAATTTCTACTACTAGCTTCGGTCTTGCACTTCCTATTTTTGGTCATTTTTGGAGGCAGGTTCTCTCTACATAGTCAGGCCAGCTTTGAACTTCCTGTATACCCCAGGCTGGCCTTGAACTTGCAGTGATCCTTCTGCCTCAGGCTTCTGAGTGAAGGGTCACAGGTTTTTGTGATCACACTCTGCCCTGGCATTCCACTGGATCCTCTCACTGGGATATTCCAACATGACATCAAACTATTTGGAAAGCAAGCCTAACACTTTACTGAGTTCACTTGTTATCAGCTATGAGATTCATATATGGCTCCAAATAATTCTTAATTTCTTTCATTTTCACCATCTCTCACCAAAGCTTGAATCCTTCTCAACACTCAGGCATTTTTTTCTTTTTCCTTTCCCATGTCTAATCTGCAAATAAATCATTATAATATGTTCTTCCAGGGCTGGGGAGTTAGCTCAGTAGTTCTGGCGCCTGTCTTGAAAGTGCCAAGGACCCGGGTTTGATTCCCCGGTAACCACATACCATACTGAGTTTGGAGACTCACACCCGGCAGCAACCAGTACCACATACCACAGTGCCGGGCGTGGTGGCTCACACCTGTAATCCCAGCACTTAGGAGGCAGAGGCAGGAGGATTACTGTGATGTGAGTTGGAGGCTGAGCTCAGGGCCAGCCTGAACTACAAAGCGAGACCCTGTCTCAAAAAAAAAAAAAAAAAAAAAGTTCTTCCAAATATTGTCTTTTCTAACCACCTCTAATTTGGATAGTTAAATCAGCTTTCTCATGAGAAGTTCGAGGATTTTGTCTTTTCCCAGATTATGCTATTTTGAACTCTAACGCTCAATGCATTTGTGCAAAATCAACAGCCTCTCCTGAGAACAAAACAACAGGTCCTCAGAGACTTACTCAGTTGTATGCCAGGTTTTAGACTTTATTCACAGAATACTCTGTAAAATTTTTAGTCATAGTAAGCCTGTTTGACACCTCTTCCAGTGCTCCTCATAAAGCTGTGTCAATTGCACAACTTTTCTGTCATAAGTTAAAAATATTGCGCCATTGCCTTTAGAATTTTAAGTTAATCTTATAGGATCATAAATTATAACTTTTTTGGGCCGGAGAGTTAGCTCAGTGGTTCCGGCGCCTGTCTTGCAAGCACAAGGGCCTGGGTTCGATTCCCCGGGAACCACATAACAATACTGGGTGTGGAGACCCACACCCAGCAGCAACCAGTACCACATACCACAGTGCCGGGCGTGGTGGCTCACGCCTGTAATCCCAGCACTCGGGAGGCAGAGGCAGGAGGATTGTGATGTGAGTTGGAGGCTGAGCTCAGGGCCAGCCTGAACCACAAAGCGAGACCCTGTCTCCAAAAACCTAAAA